>PVKU01004787.1:0-96736 GCA_004027475.1 Anoura caudifer
TCTGGCTCCCTGGGTTTATGGTGTGAACTGTGGTAGAATACCTGTGAGATTCAGTGGAGCTGTCTGCTTCAGGTATCCTGGTGTTCACAGTTTCCGCTGTCTTATCTGTTGAAATGCCCCCTCCTTGGGATCGTCTCTGGTTTTTTCACAATTCCAGGGCTGGTTTTTTGTTGTTGTTTTGTTTTGTTTTGTTTTTGTCTTACTCGGGGGTATTTAAAAAGAGAAAAGAGGAAAAAATGGAAAGAGAAGAAAGAAGAGAAGAAAGAAAAAGAAAAAAAAGAGGAAGCAAGAAGAGATAAAATTGGAAAGGAAGGAAGAAGGAATAAGGCAGGAAAGAGGATACGCAAAGCAAAGGGTGTTGAGGGGTAAAAAAAAGATAAAAATAATAAAAAATAATAGAAAAAAATAAAATTTAAAAAGAGAAAGAAAAAAGAAAAAAGCAACAAGAAAAAAGAAAAAAATAATAAAAATTTTTAAAAAACCCCAACAACTCTTGCTGTTTTCAATCTTGCTGAGCTGGTGTTTCTGGTCTTGCTGGCTGCAATCCTCTAGGGTTGACAGTATTGCTTTTGTCCCTGTTCAGCGCTCATCTATCTTTGCGCTACTATCCTCAGGGCTAGCCCTGGGCCTCTCTGCCCAGGGCCTCAGGTATAAGTTCTGAGGATGTGTGTGCCTATCCCAGTTGCGCACAGGTGCCTATGATCTCGCAGCCACCTGTGGTCACGTAGGGGAGCCAATCCTTGCGCAATCATCCCCGATGGATGGCGGGCTCAGGCGCGTGGCTGCCCCTCCAGCACTGGGCACTGGAGGCTGGCGAGTTCAGGTGAGCAGCGGATCAGCTGCCCCGTGGGCGCGCACCTGCCACACTGGTGCCAAGGCGAGTGGGCTCAGGTGAGCGGCCGAACGGTCATCCCGTGGGCGCGCGCCTGCTCCAATGGCGCTGGGCGCTGGAGGTCCCGCCAGCCCAGGTGCGTGGCTGTCTCAGTGTCGCCAGGAGCAAATGACCTGTGGGCACCGGCCTCCCGCAAGGCCACGCCTGCAGCTGCCCCTCGGGTGCCGGGAGCCAAAGGCCTCATGAGCTCAGGTGTGTGGCTGTCCCAGTGGCACTGGCCATCAACAATCAGGCGAGCTCCGGTAAGCTGTCCTTCCCCAGGATATACGTGGGTGTTCACACCCCCAGCTTGTCTGCCACTGAGACCCCAACTCCTCTCTGTGAGATTTCAAGCAACTGGGTTTATCCCAGTGCCGCTAAAATTTTGTTTGGCTGGGGAGGGAGCAGTTGACCCAGCTCCCTCCCTGCTCCTGTGGCGAGCCTGGCGAGAGCTCGCCCAGGCCTCAGTCCCGGCCCTGGTGTCCGCGCTGTCCCTTGGGCTCTTATTGTTCTGAAGTACTCTCCTTACCGTCTGGTTTTTCAGTGTCCACGACAATTTTTTGATCTACTGATTTCAAATATGCTGTGTTTCTGATGGCTGTTTGCTCCGTTCCGATGTAAATCAGCCAGAATATTCTCCTGTGTGTAGGGGGGAGCGAAATATGCTCCTTCCTACTGCGCCGCCATCTTAGATCTCCTAAAAAAAAAAGTTTTAACAATATAACCACTGCCCTCCAATATGGTTGAATTAGTTTATGTTTCCACCAATGAGGTCATGGGTGCTTGCTTATTCATATCCCTGTCAATTCTGGCAGCATAAATCCTTTAAAACATTTGCCAATCTGGTGGATCAAGCATATCTTATTGTGGTTTTGATTTACATTTCTTAAATTACTGGGTTGGCCAAAAAGTCTGTATGATTTTTTTCGTAGAATAAAAGACACATTTTTTCATTTTCACCAATAACTTCATTGCTTTGGATATTTTGGGTATGTCGGCTATCTCCCCCATGGTATAACATTGATTGTTCTCAATTGATGTCTCAATTTGATCACTATCAACTTCAACTGGTCTACCCTACAGTAGAGCATTGTCCAGTGAGAAATCTCCAGCACGAAACTTTGCTAACCACTTTTGACACATTCGATCAGTCACAGCACCTTCTCCACACACTGCACAGATCTTTCTTTGTGTTTCAGTTGTGTTTTTACCTTTCTTGAAATAATAAAGCATAGTATGCCAAAAATGTCACATATTTTCTTCCACCTCCAATATTAAAATGGCTACACAAAAATTCACCAATTTTGATGTTTTTTCCTTTTCTAATATATTTTATTGATTATGCTATTACAGTTGTCTCATTTTCCTCCCTTCATTAGCTTCCACCCTGCACCCCCTCCCACCCATATATCCCCCTTTATTTCATGTCCATGTGTCATATTTGTAAGTTCTTTACCTTCTACATTTCCCACACTATTCTTGCCCTCCCTGTCTATTTTCTACCTACCATCTATGCTACTTATTCTCTGTACCTCCCCCCCTCCTCCTCCCACTCCCCTGTTGCTAACCTTCCATGTGATCTCCATTTCTGTGGTTCTGTTCCTGTTCTATGTATTTGCTTAGTTTGCTTTGGTTTTTGTTTTAGGTGTGGTTGTTAATAATTGTGAGTTTGCTGTCTTTTAATTGTTCATATTTTTATCTTCTTTTTCTTAGATAAGTCCCTTTAACATTTCATATAATAAGGGCTTGGTGATGATGAACTCCTTTAACTTGACCTTATCTGAGAAGTACTTTATCTGCCCTTCCATTCTAAATGGAAGCTTTGCTGAATAAAGCAACCTCTGATGTAGGTCCTTGCCTTTCATGACTTGGAATACCTCTTTCCAGCCCTTCCTTGCCTGTAAAGTCTCTTTTAAGAAATCAGCTGATAGACTGATGGAAACTCCTTTGTAGGTGACTGTCCCCTTATTTCTTGCTGCTTCTAGGATTCTCTCATTCATTTGAATCTTGGGTAATGTAATTATAATGTGCTTTGGTGTGTTCCTCCTTGGGTCCAGCTTCTTTGGGACTCTCTGAGCTTCCTGGACTTCCTGGAAGTCTATTTCTTTTGCCAGAATGGGGAAGTTCTCCTTTATTATTTGTTCAAATAAGTTTTCCACTTGTTGCTCTTCCTCTTCTCTTCCTCTTCCTCTTCTGGTACCCGTATAATTTGGATGTTGGAACGTGTAAAGATGTCCTGGAGGTTCCTAAGCCTCTCCTCATTTTTTTGAATTCTTGTTTCTTCCTTCTTTTCTGACTAGCTGTTTCTTTCTTCCTTCTGGTCCACTCCATTCATTTGAGTCCCAGTTTCCTTTCAATCACTATTGGTTCCCTGTGCATTTTCCTTCATTTCACTTATTGTAGCCTTCATTTGTTCATCTAATATGAGACCAAAATCAAACAATACTGTGAGCATCCTGATCACCAGTGCTTTGAACCGTGCATCTGATAGATTGGCTATCTCTTAGTCGCTTAGTTGTATTTCTTCTGGAGCTTTGATCTGTTCTTTCGTTTGGGCCATTTTTTGTTTTGTTTTGTTTTTGTCTTGTCGCACCTGTTACAATGTATGATGGGCGGAGCCTTAGGTGTTCACCTGAGTAGGTCAACCCAGTCACTGGGTTGTGACGCTATATGTGGGGGAGGGGTCTGAGAGGGAATAATAGTGCTTGCTCCACTCTCTGCTGGATTTCAGTCATTTCCCCTGCTTCCCGCAAGCAAACTGGGCCCTTCTGGTGCTGATTCCCACGTGGGTGGGTTTCTGTAGGTTCTAGGACCTTGTGGGTCTCTCCAATGAACTCTCCTCTGAGGCTGGGAGTCTCTCCCCGTACCTCAACCCCCTCAAACACCTGTGGGTTGTTTGATTTGAAACAACCCACAGGTGTTCTCAATCAGTGTTTTGAGGCTTTATTTTCCTGAGCTGGAGCCCTGGATTGTGTGGTCTGTCCCGCTCCCCAGTTTCTCCTGGTTTATCTGCACACAAATTTGGGATCCCCAGTCCACCAGCCACCTTGTGCGCCATGCCAGTCCACAATCCGCCGCCTCACTGGATCCACCCACTGCCAGCCCAGAGTCTGCCAGATGCCACCTGTGCACCTGGGGTTCACCAGCCTCCACTTTTTTTGCTGTGACCCTTCTCCACTTTGCTGCCCAACTCTGCCCCTCCTCCAGGTCTGGATGAATGTGTCTACTTTAACTCCTTGGTTGTCAGACTTCCATACAGTTCAATTTTCTATCAGTACTGGTTGTTTTTTTTGTTTGTTTCTAAATTCTTGTTGTCCTTATTTTGGTAGTGCAAGGAGGCACAGTGTATCTACCTATGCCTCCGTCTTGGCCAGAAGTCCTTGATAAGTTAATGCATGCTGATATGACAGCTGTCACAATGCAATCTAACAAAACTGTTTCGAATGAAGTTAAAGACAACTAAGAACTACTAGAGCATGTTATGGAAGAAACCAATCATTTTGGCCAACCCAGTATGAGTAAAGCAGAGCATCTTTTTGTTTGCTTATGGAATATTTGTACTTGGTTTTCTGCAATTGTCTAGTTATTGTTCTCTGCCTATCTGCCTTTCAAGCTGCTGCCTTTTTCTGTGACATACTTTTGCATCCAGCAAACAGGAAATTCTTGCTGCATTGCGAGCTTGGTGCTGAGTGCTGCAGCTGGAAATGCCACTGCCTTTGCGCTGGCAATCTAGCAGTGCGCTGCAAGACGGACGTTAATCCTATCGCACTCTGAATGGGTATATTTGCCCATCAAGTCAAGTGCCTTGAAGGGAAAGCTCTTGCATCTCTTAATGAATGAGAGAAGAGACAGGCCTGGACTGGGGGTGGGAGAAGACTGCACTGAGGAGCTGATAGCTGAAGAACAAATAGGAGAGAGGCAAGTCCCATATGATTTCAGTTATGTGTGGAATCTAATGAACAAAAGAAATTAAACAAAACAGAAGCAGACTCATAGATACAGAGAACAGACTGACAGCTGTCGGAGGGGAGGGGATGGGGGCATTGCATAAAAAAGGTGAAGGGATTAAGCAAAAAAAAAATCATAGACACAGACAACAGTGTGGTGAATACCAGAGGAAAAAAGGGGTCAGCAGAGGTAGAAGGGGGTAAAAGGGAGATAAATGGTGATGGAAGGAGACTTGGCTTGGAGTGGTGAACACACAATCCAATATACAGATGGTGTATTATAGAATTGTATCCCTGAGACCTATGTAGTTTTATTAGCCAATGTCACTCCAGTAAATTCAATTTTTTTAAAAAAAGGAAAAAAGAACAAATAGAATTGGGGGCTAAGGGAAGCATTTCTGGAAGAAGGCACAGCATAGTGGACAGAATGGGATGTGACAGATGAGCCAAAAGAAGGCCAGTGAGCAGAGCATAGTGAGAAGAACGGTGGCACCAGATGAGTCTGGACCATGTCACCTAGGACCCCGGCCCCATTAATGATTGGAGGGTTTCCCCTAGATAAATAGAAAGCCATCAAAGGATTCTAAGCTGTCGTTGGTGATCAAATCTGCATTCTGAAAAGACTGATCTGGCTGAAAAGAGAGAAAACAGGAGGACCAAGTAGAAGGCCCACTGTTCTTGAGTTAGTGCAGAAGAGCTCTGATGGGAGCTTGGTCCTTGATTGTGGCAGTGGACATGAAGAAAAGCAGACAGGTTCAAGAAATATGGAAGAGGTCAAATAAAATTTGATGATGGATTGGATGTAGGTGCCAAGGAAAGGGGGCAGTGTCTGGGACAATCCAGGTTTCTAATTAGATGGAGTGCCACTGAATGAAATAAGAAACACTGGAAGAGTCAAGGATGAGTTCCGTCTAAGACAACACATCTGAGTGAAGCTGTCAAGTGGGCAATTGGATACAAAAGCCTGGGACTGGAGGAAAAGTCTGGGTTGGAAACATAAGTTTGGAAGTCACTGAGTACAGTAATTAAATCTATGGACATAGGCAAAATGGCCCATGAGAGGAGCACAGCACCTAAATCACATCTACTCACAATCCCTAAAGAATGCTAACATTAATCGCTGAGTAGAGAAATATGACAGAGAAAGGAAAAACAGAAGCCTGAGAGCAGGCGGAGATCCAGCCAAGTGCAGGTGAAGAATGAGCCAAGTGTGGCATCCCAGGAGCCAGGGAAAGAGTGTTCCAAATAGGATAGAGTGGTCACCTGTGCCAGACGCTGCTGAGATGCCCAGTAAAAGGAGGCCTGGAAAGTGCCTGTTGGACTTAGCAATGTGGCAGTCTTGGTGACGTGAATTTGAATTGTTTCCATGGAATAATGCGGGCAGAAATCAGAGATGGTTGAGGAACGAATGGGAAATGAGGAAATGGAAACACTATACAGACCACTCTCAAGAAGTATGGTTTTGATAGAAAACAGCCCAAACCTGCCCCTCCTCAGTCTCTACTCTTCAGCCTTCTTTGCCACTCAATAAGCTGAACTGATTTTATAATTTGGATTCAGTGTTCCATAGCTGTGGTCTCCTGGTAGCCATGGCAACCAGCCGGCCAGGGGCAGAGTCTGCAGGGGAGGCTGCATGGAAATTGGAGGCTCTTCCACCCCTTCAAGCAGCCTCCAACTCTTCAAGACTGGGAAGGCCCACTGTCAAATCACTGCTAAAAATTGGGTTAAGAAACAAAAAGTCCTTATGTTTTAGAGATACCTACTGAAAAGCATAAGGGCAAATGGAATTTGGGGTTTGCAAAGTGAAACAAGATAAGCCATAAGTTGATCATTGTTTTTTTAAAATATATTTTATTGATTATGCTATTACAGTTGTCCATTTCTCCCCCTTTATTCCCCTCCACAATACATACCCCACCCCACCCACATTCCCCATCTTTAGTTCATGTCCATGGGTCATATATATAGGTTCTTTGGCTTCTGTATTTCCTATAATATTCTTAATCTCCCCCTGTCTATTTTCTACCTACCATTTATGCTACTTGTTCCTTGTACCTTTTCCCCCTCTCCTCCCTCCCACTCCCCCACTGATAACCTTCCATGTGATCTCCATTTCTGTGGTTCTGTTCCTGTTCTAGCTATTTGCTTAGCTTGTTTTGGTTTCATTGCTTTTTAGGTTCAGTTGTTAATAGTTGTGAGTTTGTTGTCACTTTACTGTTCATATTTTTTATCTTCTTTTTCTTAGATAAGTCCCTTTAACATTTCATACAATAAGGGCTTGGTGATGATGAACTCCTTTAACTTGACCTTCTCTGGGAAGCACTTTTTCTGCCTTCCCATTCTAAATGATAGCATTGCTGGATAGAGTCATCTTGGATGTAGGTCCTTGCCTTTTGTGACTTCAAACACTTCCTTCCAACCCCCTCTTGCCTGTAGGTTTCTTTTGAGAAATCAGCCAATAATCTTCTGGGAACTCCTTTGTAGGTAACTGTCTCCTTTTCTCTTGCTGCTTTTAAGATTCTCTCCTTATCTTTAATCTTGGCTAATGTAATTATGATGTGCCTTGGTGTGTTCCTCCTTGGGTCCAACTTCTTTGGGACTCTCTGAACTTCCTAGACTTCCTGAAAGTCTATTTCCTTTGCCAGATTGGGGAAGTTCTCCTTCATTATGTTTTCAAGTAAGTTTTCAATTTCTTGCTCTTCCTCTTCTCCTTCTGGTACTTCTATGATTCTGATGTTGGAATGTTTAAAGATGTCCTGCCGGTTCCTCAGCCTCTCTTCATTTTTCTGAAGTCTTGTTTCTTCATTCTGTTCTGGTTGAATGTTTCCTTCTTCCTTCTGGTTCAAACCATTGATTTGAGTCCCAGTTTCCTTCCCTTCACTGTTGGTTCCCTGCACATTTTCCTTTATTTCACTTTTCATAGCCTTCACTTTTTCCTCTATTTTGCAACCATACTCAACCAATTCTGTGAGCTTCCTGATTACCAATGTTTTGAACTGTGCATCTGATAGGTTGGCTATCTCTTTGTCACTTAGTTGTATTTTTTTCTGGAGCTTTGATCTGTTCTTTCATTTGGGATATATATTTGGTCTCAGTGCTCCTCTTTCATAGTAAGGGGCAGAGCATTAGGTGTTCACCAGGGTGGGACAACCCATGTCACTGCGTTGTGATTCTGTCAGCGAGGGAGGGGACCAAGAGGGAACAATGCTGCTTGCTCAGCTGTCAACCAGCTTTCAGTCACTTCCTCTGCTACCCACAATCAAATTGGGCCCTTCTGGTGTTGATTCCTGGGTTGGTGGGTTTGAGTATAGTCTAGGACCCTGTGGGTCTCTCCAACAAACTCTCCTGTGAGGCTGGGAGTTTCTCCAGCTGCCACTTCAACTCTCACAGGATTTCTCAGTCAGAGGTTTTGAGGCTCTATTTCCCCATGCTGGAACCCTGGGTTGTCTCACTCCCCAGTTGTTCCTCCCAGTTTATCTACACACAAATGTGGGACTGTCCACCCTGGTCCTCCAGCCACTGCCTTGCCATGAGTCCTTTCCACCCCGGCTGCCCATCTCCACCCCTCCTAATGGTGTAGATGAATGTTTCTTCTTTAACTCCTTGGTTGTCAGACTTCCATACAGTTGAATTTTCTGTCAGTTCCAGTTGTTTTTTGTTTTTTTAATTTGTTGTTTTTCTTTTGGTTGTTCAAGGAGGCACTGTGTGTCTACCTAGTCCTCCATCTTGGCCAGAAGTCCCAAGTTGATTATTGTTGATAATAGGCAGTGGTGCCTGGAGGATTATTATATTCTCAATCATTTATGTATACATTTTTTTCATAGCATGTTGCAAAAAATTCAGTTTAGGAATGCTGTAAAGTGAAAGCTCAATGAGCCAGTGATTACCCAGGGCCCACCATTTACATGGCACTTCCACCAGGACCGCCTTCACTCTGCCTTTCACTTGTGGGCTTCAAGGTGTCACAGGTCTGAGGGAAGAAAGTCTGCTCTCACTTGCCATTCTTTTTTTCTCTCATTAACCCTAACTCCTGTTTCTTGCCACTCCTCCTTTCTTATCTGCCTTGTGAGTTTGGACTCCAAATCACAGATCTGTCACTTATCACCTTCCTGAACTTGAACAGTTCCCTCTGGCCTGTGAACCAGTCTCTGAAAGATAGAGTTCCGCATTCACTCAGCAATGCTGTAAGCATTAATTTTGACAGTGTGTGTGGAGGTATCTAACATGGCTCTCAGCCTCAAAGGCCCACAGAACTCAAGGAGGTGATAGAAATGAATGAAGCGGACCCAGTAGGAGAAAATCATGTGAAACTTCTTGGCCTATATTTAGCTTTGCCACTTTTAGGGAACATACAAGTAGAAAAATTATAAGAAAAATTCATTCTATAAGAAAAATAGCAATGCAGCATGATCATAAATGGAATAAATAATTCATATTCATTAATAAATGGGTAATAAACTGAGTCTTAGCCTCCACGTTGAGGAATATTAGGGAGTGGTGGGGATTAGGGCAAACCAGAGCAGGCAGAGACAGTCCTCACAGCTGCCTCAAAGGAACAGAGGCAATGTTAACATGTCTTCTTGTTTGACAAGACAAGCTAGAACTCTTAATTTTTTATGTGAAACCTCCCAATTCTTAAATTTAAGTTCAACTATATTTTTAAAGAAACAATATGAAGTCTAAACTAAGCCCATCTGTGGGCCAAGATTGACTGCAGAGCTGGTAACGTGTAGCCTCTCACCTGGATATTGGGACATAAGTTTTCCCTCACCTAACCACTCTCACCCTTTCTTTCTAGGGTGAAGGTTCAGAGAGGGTTGGAGAGATGACGAAGCACCAAGGGATGTGATCCAGACACCTCAGCCTGTCCTAGGGCCTAGATCAGTGCCTGGCACACAGTGGTTCCTAACGAAAAATTTGATGAATCAACAGCCAGTACCTGGGAGTTGGGGATGGGATAGTTCAGTTTCTTGTGTACACCCTATGCTTACCTGAGAAACTGTCTCATTTTGCTTAACAGCCTTGCGAAGTCGTTCTGGCCGCTCCATCATCAACGGGAACTGGGCAATTGACCGGCCTGGAAAATACGAGGGCGGAGGGACCATGTTCACCTACAAGCGTCCAAATGAGATTTCGAGCACTGCAGGAGAGTCCTTTCTGGCCGAAGGTCCCACTAATGAGATCTTGGATGTCTATGTGAGTTTTGATGTTTCTGGGCTGCTCTCTAGATTGTATCTTATTACTTTTAAGAGCCATACTTAAAACAATAAGCAACAAACCATCACCCATGCTCGGTAAGACTATCTGAGCAGAGTCGCTGGACGTGCCCTTAAAGCTCAGCCTCATCCTTACCACTCACCCTGACTGCGCCGAGCTCACAGAAACCTGAAACTCTACCAGATGCTTAGAAGCCTCAGAGTTTATTGACCCAGTAAAACCAATTTTACTTATTGAACCAAATCAGAGTCAAAACATATCCTTTATTTCATGAGCATTGGATCTCCTCCAGGCACTTTCCTCCTAATGCTAATTTGGCATGTTTTCTTTTCATGGCAAAAGAAAGCAAATGCCTAAAGCAAGACAAGACACTCACAGTTCCCAGCCCTCTTCAAAATCTCTTTAAGCGAATGAAGGCAGGAGGACCGCAGAGAACTCCAGATGGCCAGTGGAGCCCCAGGGACAGTACAGAGGGTCACTGGGCAGCCCCTGCCTCATGGAAGACAGGACTTCCACTTATTTAACACAAAACTAAATGATTAAGTTACATGGAGTTAAAAACTGTTCTTATTTTTAAAAGAAACAACTAGAATCCAGTCTTCTTAAAAACATCAGGAAATAAAAGGTGACATGAAATAAAAGCTTGAAATTGGGTTTTTACGGTAAAAAGAGAATGAGCTGACTCATAGATATGCGTTCTCTTACCACCTCCAAAGCCAACGCACCATGTGAGCTGTGTCAGAGCTGTTTGTGAATATCACTTCCTCAGTGATCCAGCTGTGTGCTTGTTCCTCTTGGGCCCAGTGGCTCATGGACTAGAAACTATAAAGAAAGCCTTATTATAGTTAATTTGGAATATTATTTTTACACTGTTCAGTGCATTGTTGGACTCTGGGTAGGTTTCGAATGGCAACAGGGATAAAAAACCCAAATTGTTAAAGCCCCGCTCTGGGTGGGCTAGGATGTGGTGGCCAACAATAATTTTACAAACGGGACCAGGTTTGTACTGACAGAATGCTCATGCAGAAGAGGCAAGGAAGAGGGACAGAGGGTTTCCAACCTCAGACCCACTGTCGAATTATGTAAAAGGAGAAGAGAGGGTATGAGGGGTAGACGGTGGGAACTTAGGTCACACCACCGTCTGTTTCGGGGTTCTGTGCTCAGCACCATTGTTGCTGAGTATAAGAAGCTCAGTGGTTCTCACGGCCTTCCTGCCGCCAGGTGACTTAGGGAACGCAGGCCCTGCTGCACATGCAGAGAGGACGGCATGAATGGACAGAACAGGCACACTCAGCAACCAAACAGGACCCACCCATGCAGGAGTCACTCAGAGATGTTTGTAGCTAAAAGGACTTAAGAGATCCGCTGTGATTCTAACTTCCTTCTTCTCCAGCTGAGGAAATAAAAAGCTGTGATTAAGAGACTTGTTCTAAGTCACACAGCAGGTCAACAGGAGAGCCCCTTTGTGAAGCAGAAGAGACGGAGCCTCGAATGCGGCAGCATCTCCTTTCCTGGCTCACACCCACCCTGTCTATTGTCATCTGCTGCTGCACTGGGCCCATTGCCGCGCTGCCCACCAGGGACGCTGCAGGCCTCTGTGCTCCAGAACCAGTCTGGAGGGGTCTATTCTGCTGGGCCATGATGACTGGTTTGGTCTTTTGCCCCAGACAAGTTTTATTGCTGACTTCACAGCCCTGTGCAACTTCCCACTTTTGTCATCGGTTCCTGAAAGAGTGGGACCCGGGGAGAGTTTCTTCCCGGATCACTTGGTTTCCTGACCCCATCTCATTGTGATGCTGGAGCTTTCCATGGATGAGAGGGGGTGGGACCCAGAGTCAGTGAGTTAGAGGGTTGGGGCAGAGCTTTCCTGAGCCAGCCTTGCCAGCCAGGTAGAAAAACTTCGAAAGAACCTAAAGGCTCCCAGGATGGCTCTGTCAGAGGTGTGCCCTCCTTTGCACGACTCTATCTCGCCACCTAGTGTTCCAATGGGTTCTCTGTAGTGTAAACGTATCTGGACTTTTGGGGAGCGCTGAGCAAAATCTAAGCCATGGTGCAGGATGGTCTGGAGCTAACAGAAATGTTCCATTCCCCCTGCTCCCATCTTCCTAATCAGAATGTATGAAACGTTGACTTTCAGCCTGGTTTTCTTTTAAGTTGTTCATTCTTCAAGACCAAATGACAAAAAGCCATCTGGAAGTAGCTTTCATTTAATCTGTCGCAGGCCCACTAATGTTACTCACCCACGGATTTACAGATAACGCCACTTACAGCAGTGAACCCCAAGCTGGGAGGAGAGGGACATGCACGCATGCCAATGCAGTGACCTTGACTTTTGTCTTACCAGATGATACACCAGCAGCCTAACCCAGGAGTCCATTACGAGTATGTTATCATGGGGACCAACGCCATCAGCCCCCAGGTGCCACCTCACAGGAGACCAGGTAAAGTCCCTCATTTTGCTGCCAAGCCTTCAGCTCATTTCCTTTTAAAGCCCCCTCTGTCTTCTTGTTGTGCAGACACCCTGTGTCTCTAAACCAATGTGGAGAAAACCCAGGGGCACGAACTTCAGAGTCAGGGGCCCAAATATCAGAGGAAGCTCCACCACTGACCTGAGCCTTCACTGCTAAGTGTTTCATTCAGTTGACTAAAAAATGAATTGAATGTCCTGGGTCTTTCTTTCCAATTCCTCATATGGAAATGCCCTGTATTAGTTTCCTGTTGCTGCCATAAAAAATCTCCCCAGGCTTAGTGGCTCAACACAAGGCAGATTTACTACTTTACAGTACTAAAGGTCAGAAGTCCACAGTGGGCTAGCTGGGCCACACCCCCATCAGAGGCTGCAGGAGAGAATCGCTTCCTCGCCTTTTTCCAGAGGCCCCTTGCACCCCTCGGTGCACGGCCCCTTTCTCCATCTCCAAGGTCAGCTGGGTGGCGCCCTCACGTCTCTCGCCGATTCTGACCTCTGCTTCTGTCACCACACCTCTTTCTCTGACCCTCGCCCTCCCACCTCTTTCTCATAAGGACCCTGATCTGGGCCACCCAGACAATCCAGGATAATCTCTCCATCTCAAAATCTTCAACTTCATTACATCTGCAAAGTCCTCCTTGCCACGTAGGGTGACATATTTCTGGTTCCAGAGACTAGGACACAGACTTCTTCTGAGGGCCACCAGTCTGTCTGCCAGTGCCTTTCCTCTTAGTCCCCTTTTGCTTCTGTGAACACAACTTTGACCTATCAGAAAGGACTACTGAGTTCACAACCAGTGATACACCTCTTCCCTGGGGGCTCTGCTGATGGACAGAGCGGGCAGCTTTCATCAGGACACCACTGGGAATGGCTCAGCGCTCAGGCTTTCGAGATATTTCTTTACTGAGCAATGATGGAACCCACCCAAATGGAGACCGTCTTTTCTATCTTTCCAACAAGAAGGTCTGCAGAAATATTAACGGTGATAATTGCTCACACACGCTGAGCCATCGCTGCATGTTGGACACCACCAAACCCTTCCCATAGGTTAGCTCACGGATTTTTCACCACAGCACTCAGACAGAGGTACTATTATCAGCCTCATTTTTAAAGTAAGGAAGTGGGAGCTTAGAGGAATTAGGCTCTTGCCCCGATCTCACAGTGTGGCAGTGCTCTGCCTACAGCCCCCCCCCACTGGCCGCCACAGATGAGAATAAGTCTACCAAGACATGATCTGCTTGGGGAGGAAAGGCCGATCTCTCAAAAGAGAAGGGCCAAGAGCCTTTTCCTCAATGGGCTTTTATTGGGTTGTTTTGCACAGGAATACAGGCCCATTAATCATTGTCAGGCAGTAAGGATCAAACAATAGATAACATACAAAGAACTCTGAGGGCCTATTTTGAGTCAGGGTCAGATAGCTAAAGAGCAATAAAACTTTGAGGAACAAACTCACTTCTTGCTTGGACCCTTATTTAATTGAGAGCATTCTAAACAAACCAGATTTCACAGGATTTTACATATTCATTCTTAGGCCTGATTGCCCTAAGTAACCTGCCCTTTTCAGCACAGGGCGGTACCCACCACCAGCATTGTTTCAGGCTTAAATCAAGCAGAGGAAGTAAGGCAGCCAAGAGATTACAAGGCTTCTCGCAGATAGAATGAGGACTCAGGCTATGTCATAGCTGAGGGTCCATCACCCCCTTTTGCTATAGCCCCCCCCAAAGTCCTTCCCTGGGGCCTCCATGTGATTGTGCCTGTCTTGGGTTGTTCCCCCCTTGGGGAATCTTACCTGTCATTGGCTAACCAATCAAGCATTGGGGGTCAGTTATGGATGAAGTAAAAGGAGTAGAAGTAGCAACTCTGCCAGGGAGATAAGCTTTGTCTCCTTAGTGGCTTACAGTCCAAAGGTCGCTCACTCAGCCTTAGCCATGGGGAGGTTACAGCTCCTGAAACCAGGCAGGGCGGTTCCCAACACCACAGTGACCTCGGGTGGGCCTGTATGACTAGTCTATGCTTGTTATACTGGCCACAGGCTACCTGGCCCAATGCCTATCCTAGGAAGTAAGGGGACAGGTGCCAGACCTGGCCTATCCATCCTTCTCTGGACTGCCAATCAGATAACCACATTACCTGATTGTCACAGGTCAGGTCACCTGGCCACCTGAAGACAACAGCCTGATGTGTGTCTGACAGGTGGGGTACATGTGTTGTTCACACTCCAAGTTCAGCAAACCCAGCCCAAAAGAATTTTTAAGCCATTTCCAGGAGCAATAACACAGTCTGAGAACCAAGTCCAGATGGCAAACTATTGAGATGCTGAGGTTGATGTTGATTTATGGGGGCAATTGGACAGACTATTTGAAATGATATAGGATGATGATGATTGATAACAAGCCTAATGGGTTTCACCTAACAGGTAGCATGGGGGTCTGGGATCAGCTGCCTGGGACAGGGCAGGCCCAGAAGGGGTCAGCTGTAGAAAGCTGGTGAGGAGGGGTGCTCTGGACCAGGCTTCATCCTCCATGTCAACAGAGTCAGGAGGACAGAGCCTGGACCTGGCTCTGCCACTTTCTTGCTGTGCTTCCTCAAGCAAGTCAGAAACTTCTCTGAGCACATCCTGAGCCCACAAAACAGAAAAAAAAAAAAAAAAACCTGAACTCAAAAATTTCATTTAGTTTTGTTTTGTTTGAAAGAGGCAGAAGGGAAGAGAGTGAATCATTAGGTGTCAATCTCAGCACCCAGCACACACAAAGTGCTCAACAGATTGTTGAAGGTCTTTGGCTGATAGCGTCTTGGATGGCCTCGTATCAGTAGGCCTGGTCTTGGCTCTATTGGTTTAATTTGCATATAATATTTTAAACCACGAGTTATTGTAAGTAGCCAACTAAATAAGAAAGTACTGGTGGAGGGACTGAGAAACCCCTATGTTTTCACTGGATTCAACAGTGACTCCAAAATTTGTTTCCTTATTTTGTATGAAACTAATATGTGCTTGGACAGATATTGCCAAATTTCTCTCCAAAATTTGTGTCTTATGTACAGACTCGCCCACAGTGTATGAGAATGTGTTTCTCTGGCACCTTCAACAGAGAGCTTAGTGATTTAGGGGCTTCCGAAGTGTCTAATCTCCATTGTTAGGCAAGTAGAGTTGTTGTTGCTCTTCTTGAGTTATGAGTGAAGCTGAGCACTTTCGTAAGATTCTGTTGCCTATTCCTTTCTGTGAGAATTGCCTCTCCCTGCCTCTTGCCTTCTTTTCCTTATTTGTTTTTAATAATTTTTATAGATTGGGGAAATTAGTGTCTACATATTTTAAATATATGTGCTCCAAATTAGAAAGGATCTCCTGCTACCCGATTTTTAACGTTAAAGCAGTTTCCTTTTTATGACTCACGGTGCAAAATTCACTTACCTGTGTGTGCGCACCCACCTCCCCCAGGGGAGCCCTTCCAGGGCCAGCAGCGGGCAGACGGGCGGAGCCCAGAGCCACGGGGAGAAGGAAAGGAGAGGACGGAGGGGAAAGAAGACTTGCAGGGTGGGGCCCCTGAAATATTCACCTCGGAAACAGCGCAGACCTTCCCAGTGCGGCATCCGGATAGATTTTCTGCCCACCGGCCAGACAGTGCGGTGCCACCCGCACCGCAGCACCCACGACGAAGCCGAGATCACAACTGGAAGCAGCTCGGCACAACGGAGTGCTCCACGACCTGTGGGAAAGGTGAGCTCACGCGTGGGCGGGCAGGGTCTTCACAGACCCCCGTGAGGGGTGTGCAGGTGGCCCCCGGGGGACTCAGCAAACCCTCCCCTCCATGAACCTGGCCCCGAGAGGGCTCATTACTGGGAAATTGTGTTGGGGGGTCCCAAGACCACCCTCAGGCTTGACGGATGATCCACTAGAAGGACTTAAAAGATGTAAAAGCTGCTGTGCTCATGGTTACCATTTACTGCAGTGAAAAGATACAGACTGGAGCCAGCAAAGGGAGGCGACAGCTAGAGATCATTACACACTGAGGCCAAAATCATTTCAGCGACGCCTGTCCACGACGCAATGGCCGTGCGCAGCGTGGACCCTATCTGACCTGGGAGCCCAAGGTCGGACTGTGTTATTGCTGAGGTGTTCTGCCCTTGAGGCCGGTGCCACGCCTGTTAAAGGAACTGCATACACTGAGAACCAGATGGAAACTGGGGAAGTTATAAAAGCATAAAATGGTTGTCGTGTGATTTTATATCAAGGGTGGCATGTGTAGAAGACGCTCTTCCATTTCATGTCTGTAAAGACGGCCCGGCCCAGGCCTCCCAGCGAGGTGAGGTGCGGCCTTGTCCACAGCCTGCCAGGCGTGGCGTTGTGGACACAATGGGATGGGGACAGAAGCAGCGGCTGTTTGTCAGCGCACGCTTCACGTCACTGCTCCAGTCGCTATGGTTGTGCTGCAACGAAAATGCGCCCCCATATTGTTCTCTGGCGCCTGGCTGGCGCTCTCCTGCCTCCACGCCACCATCGGGCTCAGGCACCACCTCCTCCATGAAGCCCTTTCTGGTCCTGCAAGGCAGAGGTGGGCACTTCTTCCCAGGGACCTCAGCAGTTCAGGACATAGTTCCTTTTGAACTGCGGCTCTGCCTGGCCTGCTGTCTTAATGATGTACGCTTGCAACCTTGGCACCTGGCATCTTGCCACACACACAGTAGGTGCTCTTCAAGTGCTTCTTGAATAAATGGCTGTATCATCACTACATTTCAAATGTGATATGTATCAGCTATGAGAGGAGACACAAGGGCAGTGTTTACATCTTCGTTACCTCTGGGATGTACAAGTCTGTTATTGCCTTTACCACGTCTTATCGGTAGCATAAAGAATGTGGATTTACGTATTCAAAACTGAAGAAATGTTTTCTCTAGATTTTCATATTATTTTCATTAATGTTCTAAGACAGTGTTTCTCCTTTGCATTGTGGACACACACACACACACACACACACACACTAACTTCACAGCTGCCACTTGATGCCTAAAATTAGATGTCCATCCTCCTCCTCATTCTGACAAACAGTGGTTCTCAGGCCAAAGGGGCACTGAAGAAGCACCTTAGAAACAGAACAGAACCAGAGATGTGCTAGAGACTAAGAAAGTAGAGTCCTAGAAGTTGAGCCAACTCGACCTTCAGCCTCCTAAATAAAAAGGTCAATAGGACAGGTCTTGTTTACAAAATAAATTCAAGACCTGCTTACTACCAACAGCAAAGGAGAGAGAGAGAGAGAGAGATTATTCCCCTAACCCTCCATTCAATTCTACTCCCTGCCCCTGTCTTTCTCCCATGTGACAAATGGCAGTAACCCATGGATGCATCTCTTTGCTCCCAAGCACCAAAAGCCTCAGTCGGAGTGCAGGGCAGGTGAGGCAGTGTGGATGCACCAAACATTTAGCCCACCTCATAGTCATCAGCAGTGGTGACAGGTGTGCCGGGAGAAGAAATTCTGAGTCTGCCGGAGCTGTCCAGCTCTTTTCTGCCCAAACCAAGTCCATTCCCCTATGACCTTGTCACTGTGCCCACACTGACCCTCTCCCAAACTCCTCTCTGGTCTTTCCTGGTGGAACTAACCAGACAACACATTTCTCTGCATGTCACATTGAAACTGCCCTTTCTGTCAATGCTTCCAACGTCATGACATCATCACCAGAGAAGGGCCCTGCCACGGGCATGCTGGTGCGGCCTGTACTCTATAGCCTTTGCTAAGACCTCTGTCTGTCTGGTTAAACTAGGTTTGGTTGGTTGATTCCTAGAGTTCCAACACTGAAATTATTTATTTTCTTCTTATTTTGTCCATCCCTCCATGATGCCTCACTGACCTCTACCTGTGGTCCAATTCTGTGCTCCAACATAGCGTGCTTCTGTCTGGACCCGTACACCACCGTGTAACCCACCAGACTGATCCCAGACTCCTCCTGCTTCCTGGAGCCCAGCCGGCACCTGCCCTCACCACCCTATTCCCGCTTTCTTGCAATTACAGAAATATTAAACAGCATGCTTGAACAATGAAGAAATGGCCAGGTGTCTCCCTTTCTGCAGTAATCGAAACTGACCCAGAGAAAGAAAACCATTGTGGTCACTGGAGTCAGAAATTATAGATCTGGTATTTTCTCACCATCAGAAAAAGAAAGAGAGCCTCCGACCTCCCCTCCTTGGCCAAACGCTGGAGCTGGCGCCAGACCAGTGCACTGCAGGGCAGCTACAGGGCGGGAGGGGGGAGGGGCGGCTGAGGCCGTGCAGCAACAGCCTCAAGCAGGGCCCATCTTTGCAAGACATGGAGCATTCCTATGCTAACCTGTGTTTTTCTGGCTAAATATACTAAATGTTCCTCTCACTTGAATGCCAAGTGGTTGGGGTAGTTACTGTTGCTTTCCAACCCACAAACTCGTAAGTAGAAAAGTGAAATCCATGTGGTCTGAAGAGAAAGGGACAGGCTTTAAAAACCAAGATTTTTGCTTAATCCCTTAATAGCTGGGCCCCAAACGGGCCCCCTGCAAGCCACAAACTGAATCTTATTCACCTTTTAACTCAGAACAATGTGCTTAATGTTGGTTGAATTTAATTAAAGAGCTCTTCTTAAATGGAAGCAGATATGTCTCTGGACAAAACTTAATTCCACGAAAGTTTTGCTTCCTATTAATTTTACAGTCAGTACTACTTTTTACTCAGCTAATAACTATGCTTAATTGGAGTGCTATTTTAAATAATGATCTCAAGTTATAACTACATTGTAAATTTTTACCACCAGAGTACTTTATTTTTTTAATTTTATTTTTTATTGTATTTTTTCCATCACCATTTATCCCCTTATAACCCCTGCCCCCACAATCACTGCACTGTTGTCTGTGTCCATGGGTCCTTTTTCCTTTTCTGCTCAGTCCCCCCACCCCAACCCTCACCCCCTGCCAGAGCTGCCGGCTGCTCTCCATCTGCAAGCCTGTCTCTGTTTTGCTTGTTAGTTCAGTTTGTTCATTAAACCCCACATGTGAGTGAGATCATATGGTATTTGTCTTTCTCTGACCAGCCAGAGTACTTTACGCAAATGTGCGTTTCAGACCAAAACTGTCTTACAAACTGTCCAGTTTCTTACAGGAACTACCCTCTGGCTGAGTGTCACACACGATCCGCTTAAAGAAACACTGAAGCACTCACCGATCATAGCTGATAAGATTTTGAGACATATTAAAAGTTATTCCTCTAGTTACAAATAAAATTGTAAAAAGTTTGAAATTCAGAAACTATATATGCCTGGCCGGTTAGCAGCAGAGCTAAGCCAGAGCTGTAGAATAAACGACAGTGTTCTGCGGAGCAGGAAGTGTGCGGTGGCCTGGAGTGGAGGGTCTGCAGCTCTTTAAGAGGAAGCATTTCATTCTTCCAGCAGTTGGGTGGGAGGTTCAGTGGGTTACATTTCTCACCTTGTAAATGTCCACTGGTAATACTTCGGTGCTGCCACCAGGAGGTAGCAAAGAGAAAGCAGACTTGTGACTCAGCGGTATTTTGAGTTGTTTTGACAGCTAGAAATTCCACTTAACAAATTTCTTTTTCCAAAATAGATTTATGTATTTTAATCCAATGAAGCTAGGCTGTGTATTTTTTTTATCCTCACCCAAAGCTATGTTTATTGATTTGAGAGAGAGAGGAAGGAGGAGAGAGAGGAAGGAGGAAAGAAAGAGAGAAAGAGACATCGATGTGAGAGAGAAACATCGATCAGTTGCCTCCCACACACACCCCAACCCGAAATCAATCCCACAACCTTGACATATACCCTGACAGGGAATCAAACCTGCAACCTTTTGGTGCATAGGACAACACTCCAACCAACTGAGCCACTTGGCCAAGGCTAGCTGTGTATTTTGTTAAAAAATACAAAAACCTGAGGCAGTTAATATTTTTAGTGAAGTAATAAAAATAAATACTAGACCTCTAATAAATATTTATCCAGCAAACTGTTATTGAGCACCCACTACTCTGCTAGGTACCAGGGATGCACAGATGAACAAGAACTAGTCCTGTACCTAAGGAGCTCACTGTCTTGTGGGAAGCAGATGTGCACTCAAATAACTAAAATACCACTGGATCAGTACCTTATTGGGGAAATGTGTAAAATGCTTTGCAGAGGAAGCCAGCCACCCTTCTAGCCCTTCTTGAGTCTTCTCATTTCTCTGCTCCAACCCCACTGCCTCGTGAACATGCCTGGCACCCACAGGCCAGCTTGTTGGGCACTTTTGTTCCGGTGCAGCAACTTACACAGCCCCCTCCCTTCACAACTCAGGTTCCCAACCCACCCTTTCTGCAGGCTGCAGCTTGAGCCCTCTAGGGCCCTTTCTCTTCGATGTCACCACAAAAACCTTCGAGAAGTTACTGTTTGTTCTTGTTTTGTAATCTCTTCCCTGTGTAATGATATGTTCAGCTGTTCTGAAAGTTGTCTTTATCTGCCTTTGAGCACTTTTAAACCATGCCCACAAATAAGCTATGAGCTGTGAAGAGGACAAGAGCTATTCTACCCTTCCCCGCTCCTCAGTGCGGAGCAGAGCCCTTGTGTGGGAGCTGTGTGCGTGAACTGTGCTGTCTCTGTGGCCTCTCTTCATCAGCATCTGGATGTCTGTGCACCTCCACCACAGACCACCACTGGGGGGGGTGTGTGACTGTCCTTCAGACGTTCTCCTTGTCGTTCCAGGATCGCAGCACCCTATTTTTCGCTGTGTGCACAGAAACACTCACGAAGAGGTTCCTGAGAACTACTGTGACTCCAGCATGAAGCCAACCCCCGAGGAGGAGCCCTGCAACCTCTTCCCCTGCCCAGCCTTGTAAGACAGGCTCTCCAGTTCCGTCCCCTATTGTCAGGTCACTTCTGCTTGCTTGTGTGGAGGACGTTGGTGGCAGATAAATTCTCATTTTTAAATCAGTCTAAATCTGATTTAGAAACATGAGTGTTGACCTATGCATAAAATGCAGTCTGTGTAGCGAGAGCACCTGTCTTTCAGGATCGACACAGGAGCCCGGGGCCTCTGGCAGGCCAGCACGCTCCCTGAGAGCCCACCCTTTGGGAAATTGGAGCAGTTAGGGTTTAGCTTGGTTAGGGAAGCAAGGAATTGTTGGGTTGGCCAAAAAGTCCATTTGGGTTTTTTTTTGTAAGATGGCTCTAACAATTTTGTTAGATTGTATTGTGACAGCTGTGCATAAAAATAAACTTATCAAAATTGGTGAATTTTTGTGTAGCCATGTTAATATGACAATGCAAGAAAATATGTAACATTTTCAGCATTTATACTTTATTATTTCAAGAAAGGTAAAAATGCAACTGAAACACACATACAAAAAAAGACCTGGGCAGTGTGTGGAGAAGGTGCTGTGACTGATCAACTGTGTCAAAAGTGATTTGTGAAGTTTCATGCTGGAGATTTCTCACTGGACAATGCTCCACCATTGGGTAGACCATTTGAAGTTGATGGTGATCAAATCCAGACATTAATCAAGAACAATCAATGTTATACCAAGTTTATACTCAAAATATACAAATCAATGAAGCTGCTGGTAAAAATGAAAAATGCGTTTTTTATTTTACGGAAAAAAAACATACACACTTTTTGGCCAACCCAGTACCATCCAGTGTGGTCAGCGCAGTAGGAGAGCTGTGTGCAGACTGAGTAATGAAAGTCTCATGTGTCTGCCTGGAGAGGCGGGGAAGAGTGTCTCAGGAGAGGCCTTGGGCTGCTGATTGAATGATAAACAGGACGCTTTCAAAAGAACGGGCAAAAGGGCCCTAAACAAGGTCAAAACTTAATTCTCAAAGTAATAAAAACATAATTCTCATCCAAACACGTGATGAGCATGTCCTGACATCTCACTTAATGAAATAGCAGAGCAAGGTGACAAGGAGACGATGTGAAACCAATATGTGAACAGTGAGAAACAAAGGACAGTGGTCACAGTGAGCGGAAGACCCAGGTCCGCAGATGCAGACCTCCACCGAGCCCACCGCCGCGCCCCCGCCTACCCCCGGACCACCGTGGAGCCCTGTCCCAGTCAGGTGGCTAAGAAGTCGGAAGTCCCCTCCAGGCCAGGGTCTCTCAACTTGTTGGCTCTAAGGTTGCAACTCAAAACAGAAAAATGTTCCTTAATGTCCAGAACCAGGAGATGAATAAATCTGAGATTATATAAAATCTAAAATAATAATAATAAAGAACACTGGACTAAGATTTCTAAGTTCCAAAGTGGGTTAAGGTTTTCTACAGGGTCATGAAACTAAGCTTTAGAGTTTTTTATTCTTTTTACTAGATAAAAATTATTTGTACCTTCTCAATTTTCTTAAATTGTGTGGACTCACTGGCAAATAGCATGACAAGCAAAGTTAATTTCTTTACAGAGTCCAGTGGCCCTTAGGCAGACTGGTAAGCAATGCCCATGGAGAAGGGTCACCTACAAGGATTCTGATGGTTGTATGTAAGTCAACTGAGCTCATGCCCTCTTCCTGTTGACTGACATGGTCTGTCCCTGTTGCTCTCTCCTTCCTGTTCCAGCTGGGACATCGGGGAGTGGTCAGAGTGCAGCAAAACCTGTGGCCTGGGCATGCAGCATCGCCAGGTTCTGTGCCGCCAGGTGTACGCCAACCGCAGCCTGACCGTACAGCCCTACCGCTGCCAGCACCTGGAGAAGCCCGAGACCACCAGTACCTGCCAGCTCAAGATCTGCAGCGAGTGGCAGATCCGCACAGAATGGACTTCGGTATGAGGGGTGGGGAGTAGGGGCCTGCTCGGAAGCTCCTCTCCAAGACCCACCGCCACATTCCCGCCTCCCCCAACCATGACCTGACTTGGGAGCACCCTGAGTTCTCCAGGAGGGAACCTGTCTTGTGGGGTTCTGGATGCTGCTTTCGTAAACCATAGCACATACCAGTAGCTCGATAAAGTTAAAGCTAGCAGGCATCACCACAGCCGACTCTAATGGGGAGCCCCTGGAAGCCATGTGCACAGGGTCTCGTCTCTCTCCTGTCATTGTGGAGTGAAAGGTTGGCAAATGGTGGTAGAGCCAACTCCTCCCAGTCCTCTCTCCCATTTTTTAGATAACAGAACTGAGGCTCAGATGAACAAAGGAGGCAAGACATCAAAGAAGGTCTTAGGGGAAAGGGTTGCAAACTCTTCAGGGCTGGGATCCTCCCCAGGTGGCATCGCCATGCAGGGGACATGGCAACCCAGGGAGTCTGTCTAGGCCTCTGTTTGGGGGGCAGGTCACAGGAATGAGGGCACCGTGACTGGAGAGTTGCTGGAGCTAGCCTTCCCATCCTGCTCACAGAACCTTGCTGTCTTCCAGTGCTCAGTGCCCTGTGGGGTGGGGCAGAGGACCCGAGACGTGAAGTGTGTGAGCAACCTGGGGGACGTGGTTGATGATGAGGAATGCAACATGAAGCTCCGGCCCAATGACATTGAGAACTGTGACATGGGACCCTGTGCGAAGAGCTGGTTCCTCACTGAGTGGAGTGAAAGGGTGAGTGTGACAGCAACACAGTACATTTGCTAGAGCCAGCGACCGAGGTCTGCTGTGCTAATGGGTGGGAGCCACGTGTCACAAGGCACCCCCAAACTGCACAAAGATGAATTACTAGCTAAGAATCCCAAGGGCAATTTCTGACTATGGGGAAAAGGCCTGGAGATGAACTATTACAGGCTTTCTATCCTCACATGAATCTCCATGGTGCTTCCAAGCTCTAGCATGCCCGCAGGTCACCTGGGAGCCTTGTTACAGCACAGAATCTGAGTCAGCGGGTCTGGGGCCGGCACAGATCCTGCATTTCTAAGGGGCTCCCAGTGCTGCCACAGTCACTGGTCCAGGGATGGAGGAAACCAGCCGTGTCTGTGGAATCTTAGGAGACATTGCTGAGCTCCCGAGCCCTCTCCTCCCAGTGTCGTGTCACAACAAACAGTGCAGTATCCCAAGCCTGGAGGAGTAAACTTCACATGTGAGTGGATGGGCCCATGCACCCCGCTGGTTGGTTCTGACCGGCCAGCATCCATTCTGAGTGGTTGGTGCCCACCACGGATCAGTTACTGAGCACCCCAAACGTCACCCTGGAGTGTTCAGGTGGGTTTCCGGCATTGCTGCCCTCTCGCTACAGTAATGACCCACGTCGGTGGGAATGTTATTGGGAAAGAGAGGACAGGAACATACACCTTCAAGCGCAGTCCTCAGTCCACATTCAGAGATCCTCCTGGAGAGTCTCCTCCAGCAATTTATCTCCTCGTGGTTTCTGACACCTTGTGGCAAACAGTCCTGCCCCTGGACCCTTGAGAGAGAGCCTTTGGCGAAAGCACAGAACTCTTAGGGTGAGCAGCGCCTGTGCCTCCAGTCCCAGGAGTGGACTGTCCTGGGGTCCAGTAGCCCGCAGGGAGGTGCTAGCCAAAGGGACACAAAGGGAGAGTGGGTGCTGGTCTAAAGGTGTCCATTGGCTCTGACCCCTGCCCCTAAAGCTTAGTGCAGCAGGGCTCACCCAGTCCTGTCCACATGTCGCCCTGACCGGGCCTCCCAGCAAGAACAGAGCTCCTGGCCTTGCGGAAGCAGCACAGGAAGGAGCGTCAGAGGTCACCGGGGCAGCCTCCCTGGCCGCACGAGGAGTCCTCGACAGTGACCCTGACACAGGTCTGATCTGTTCGTCAGGAGCTCCCTATGTGCTGAGACAATGGCGTCTATTTCTTGTACAACCCACAGTGCTGGGAGGTTTTCTTTCACGTTGAACTAAAGTCTTGCCTGCCGACTTGACTCAGCCTGGGCTGCAGGAAATGTACACACACTGCTTGCCCTGCAGACCCTCCGGAATGGGGAGCCCCTTCCCCTTCTCTCCAGGTTAAAAATTCCTGATTCTTCAAAATTCAACTGATTCTTTGTCTCTGGATTTCTAGCCAGAATGTGTATTCACAGTAAACTTGCCAAACTTAGTGTGTAAGCAAGTGGATGAAAACAATGATGCTCGCTTTCCCTCTTATACTGGAAAGATGTTTTTTAAAATAGTTCATTTTTCTGCTCATACAGTAATATACATTATTATAAAGCACCGTATTTTCAGACTATAAGATGCACCTCCCCCAAATTTGGGAGGAATAATGGTTGTTAATGCTGCTGTTAAGTTCTGTTTACATTTATATTGGTGAAATATTATGTTATTTATGTTATTAAATATCTTACCACATTTTTTGCTTCAAAAATTTTTTTCCTATTTTCCTCCTCTAAAACCTAGGTGCATTTTATGCTCCAAAAATATGGTATATGAAAAGAATATGAAAGTATCCCTGTAATCTCTTCACTAGAAGATAACAATTTAAGAGTTTTAAGCTACACTGCCAAGCAGTTTTCTACTCATACATACTTTGCATACATAATGTTTTGTATTTATATATATTTTAAGAATATAAATCAGAATATATGATCAATTTGTTAACCTGATTTTTTCACGTATGTATTATAAACATTTTAATGGGATTAAAACCTTTAAAATGTGATTTTTGATTAGAATAAGTTATTGTATGACTATTACAATTGAACCAATACCCTATTTCTAAATGTTTAGGGACATTTTTCTAATCTTTTACTATCTTAAATAATATTTCAAAACTATTCTTAGCCATAAGCCTTTATATGCACCTTTTGTTGTGTTATGCGACAAACTCCCAGAAACTCTGTTCTTCTTGCCAACATAGTAAAGAATTGCAGATCAGCAAGCCTACGAGCCTGCAAGCAAAGTTTATTAGTGCTAAGTTCTAGTAGGAAGCAAAGCAGGGCTGGCCAGAGGCTGAGTGGTGAGAGGTCAAGTGGCTAGAAGCCAGGTGGCCAAAAAGTGAACGAGCCCTTTGTTCTGAGGACTTACGTAGTTGGTGGGATGGGGGTGAAGAAGTTACGTATTGATTGACGGGTAAAGGTGGTGCCAGCTCTCCCAGGGGGACATGACAACCCAAATATAGGTATGTGTGAGAGTCTGTTAGCCCAAATCCTTATCTTGCTCCAGACCCCATTTGTTCATTTGGTATATGTGACAGGGGGCAGATGATTAACCAAAGTTGTTTTAGGGGCTTTTCTTTGGGCACTGTAGACCCCCTCCTTTCTCCCCCTCCCAGACCTTGGGATGAACACACAGTCTCAAGGTTTTCCTTTACCCAGCTAGTGGAGACAATACACACAGACTTTCGAGGGCTCCCCCTGCACTGTCTTGCTGTTCAGAAGGCCTGACAGCCTTACCCAACCAGACTGAGGACGGCTGGGTCACTGGGTGAGACACATCTTCCTTTGCTTCCAAAGTTCTTTGAAGTTCTTTGTTACATTGCAGTGGTGAGGACCCTGCCTCTACTTCCCCTCTGGTCACTCGTTCCACCGTAACACTTGTTTCCCTAAAATAATGTTTAGGAAGTAGAATTATTTGACCAAACGCTGTGAACCCTTTTAGAACTCTTGACATATTCTGGCAAATTTCTCTCCAGAAAGATTATTTCAACTTAGAGTCTCCCGAGAAGCAACTGAGATCACTTTTATAATCCTTTTGTTGCACTGATTCTTTACTACTTTTTAATTCCATCTCTACATTTACCACACTCTGAAAAAGGAATTGGGCTCGGAATGCCCTGTGCGCACAGAACAAAGCCGCTATACGGTGGAAACAACCACAGTGCTTCGCTCCTCTGTGTGCCTCCCACGTTTATTCGGGAGGGTAACCTCTGCGAGTGATTTACAAGGAATCCCACACAAGCTGCCTCCCCTCCAGTGACCGCTCTGCTCGGCACTTTGACACGAGTGCTTGCTGGGTCTAACCCTTGTCTCAAAAGCCCAAATACTGAAAAAGATGAGCGCTTTTATTCTTCCACTTAGAGAACTTTTTTGCTTTTTTGGAAAAGGCATTTTAATCCATGTAATTTTGGTGCTATAATGTAAGTAATTTTGCTTTATCTGCCCCCAGAATAGATCATTATCCCTGAACGTTCATGATTATTTTGGAGCAAATGAATGGGAAGGGGTGCTATTGGGTTTAAGGAGGGGCATTGCCTTTGATACCCTTTCCCCAAGGACTTCTTTCTTACTGGACCTTGAGCAGGCTCTTGACTCCCAAACCCTCGGTTTCCTCATCTGTAACACTGCTGAGTGAGCATTAAGGGATACCATTTGACACCATGACCCAAATGAGGCTGGCGCCCTGGGGAGGGTTCCCAATGGGCTGCTTCTTTGGCGTCACATGAACACTGAACCTTCCAGCCACCAGCTGGCCTTAGGAAAGGTTCGGCCCCTGGAAATAACCAGTTGATGGCTGTCTTCCACATGTGGATAGTGGCTGTGTATAAAAATCAACCTTGTCTAGCCCTGGCCAGGTATCTCAGTTGGTTAGAGAATTGTCCTAATACACCAAGGTTGCAGGTTCGAGCTCTAGTCAGGGCACAAACAAGAACCAACCAATGAATGCACAATAAATCAATGTTTCTCTCTCTGTCCCTCCTTTGTCTTTCTTTCTGAAATCGATAAATAAAATTTTAAAAAATAAAAAGACAACCTTGTTAAGCTTTAGTCAGAACTACGCAGTTTTTAACATAAACATGTATTGAGTACCTCTTATAAGCTGGGCATGATTGAGACATAGCTTCCTTTAAGGGGCTCAAGTGGGAGAGAGGAGAAAAAGTGAGATTAAAGTTTATACTTAAGGATCCTGAGTGTATCTGTAATATTGTGATTTATAGGAAATATGGATGTGGTCGTTCAGATAATCAAACCTCTTTGGTCTTCACGCACAGTTCCTGGCTCACAGCTCCCCAGACCCTTGAATTTCAGTAGTGTTTGTTGAAAGTGATAAGCATGTCTTCTGTTATGTTAATGAGATAACTTAAGGATAAGGGTTGGCTCCCAAATGTGCCAAGTATGTGTTTAGAGGGTTGGAATTTTCAGTCCCACCCTTGGACCTCGAGGGCGGGGCCGGGGTCTGGAGGCTGAATCAGTCATCGGTAACTGATGTGATGCAGCCTGTGCAGTGAAGGCTCCGTCAAACCCAAAACGGCAGGGCTCCGAGAGCCTCCAGCACAGCGAAGACCTGGAGATGGGAGGGGCTGGCAGCCCTGGACGCTTGGCCCCCTTCCCACATTCTTTCCATATGCATGTCTTCTCTCTGGCTGTTCCTGAATTGTATCTTTGTATCATAAACTGGTAAAATGTTTCTCTGATTTCTGTGAGCTGCTCTAGCAAAGCAATCGAACTGAGAGGGGTGTCTTAGGAACCCCAGATATTTAGCCAGTTGGTTGGAAGTACAGGAAGCACCGGTTGAACCTGGGATTGGCTGCTGAAGCTTGGGTGAGGACTGTCGTGTAGGACTGAGCTTTCACCTGTGGAACCGGATGCTGTCTCCAGGTCAGCTGTGTCAGGATCGAGTTGAACTGTGGGGCACCCAGCTGGTCACCTGAGGACTGCTTGTCGGTGTGGCTGCCCCCCAACACGCACACATGGAAATTGGCCCCAGAATACTAGGAGAAATCGGGCAGAATACCCTTGCCCAATTTAAAGTTCATTGATCTCTGCCTAAATGAACTGAGGTTATAAACTCAATCTGAATTTTCTCTTAAAACTTCTAGGGTCATATGTGTAGTTTTTTCTGACTACATGACTCACCTCAAAAACATCCTTGTAGCTACTTTTAATCAAGGGTGGGCCTTACCAGACATAAGCATCGTTTGCTTTTTAGTTCTGCAAATAAATGACAGGTTTAAATACTCATGCAATTTTTAATCACAACAGAAAAAAAAAAAAACTTTTAGGAAATCACCAAGCTCAATTCTGTAGCACCTAATTTCTAAAGATGTTTTCCAAGAGAAAAAATAAGTAAAGATATTGTTTTAAGTTATGGAAGATGATGCATGTAACTGAAGTTCAGGAGTAGTCATTAGGGCCCGATAGTCCCTCGGGTCAGCTGGACCGCGGTTAGCATTTCGCTGTCGTGAGAGCGAGAAGACAATCCTCACCAGAGTGTTGCTTAGGAGTTTCATGTGTCTCTGTGTTTCATCTGCCCTGAAGTTCTTTTAGAAATCAGGTTCTTTTCTGAAGTGGATTTGGTCCTTCTTTTAGGCACATCCTTCAGAGACAGTGAAGGGGTATGTTTCCGAGCCTCACTTTGAACATTAGTCCCTGCTGCCTGCGAGGGACCCCTTCTTCTGAGAGGCTTCCTGGGCCAGGTCCTGTGTGAGTAGCTCCTTTTAGATGGAAATGTGCTGTGCTTTTCACTGCAGCCTCTGGGGGCTCATCCTTGTAATGTTCTCTCCCTGGACACCGACGTACCCCTGAATATTTTTCTTTTAAATTAAGTACATGGGGATCTGGGGAAACTCTCCCAAGGCACATGTACATTACTTGGTTCAGAAAGCAGATTTCTAATAAGAATGCAGATAAAACAAAAATCATGAAAAGCATCTGTGAGCCTGGAAGGGAGGAAAGCTCTTCCTTTACCCTCTCAGGTTCTGTAACGGAGGCCTGCAAGTTGAGCTGACCGTAACCAGAGTCACCAGAGAAAAGCATACAAATTTTATTTGATGTTATTTTCTTTTCCATGGCATCATGGGGGCAGGAGGAGCTTCACAGGAAAGAAGTGAAAATCCCAAAGAAGCAGTTAGATTTGAGGGACTGTGCACCATTTTAACAAAGGGTGGTAAGTTATGAAGTGACTAGACGAAGGGCAGGGTCTGGGTGGCGGGGGCAATAAACTGCAGGAAAGCGGCTGAGAGATACGTGGGAGAGACCCATGGGAGACAGGGGCTACTTTAGTAAAGTTTGTTTGTGCAAAATCATCTTGATTCCCCATCACCGATAAGCATGAACTCTTCTTCCTGGAACCAGGAGGTACCTGTCTCATGGGAAAAGTATGCCCTGCTTTTAGGCAGGAAAGGGGCAGGCAGCAAGTTACAAAAACAAAAGTAGAAATTTTGATAGAGAAACAAGGTCGTTAGTAATTTTCCTTTTCCCAGCTCTATTTAAAATAATATTGGCTTTATTTACTTTTAAAAATGGTAATATTGGTAGAAACCAAACATTGACTCTGTTTTTAAGAAACGACTCAGCAGAAACCCCTGGAAGGGCCTCGGCCACCACACACAGGCACTTCCAGAATCGAAAGCTGCTGATAAAAGAGAAACGAACGGGGGAGGGCTGGAGTTGGTATTTATTTGTTCAGCTGACACTTACGGACTCACCGGTAGGTGAGGTGCCAAGAGAATGAATTAGAGATGACATAATAGTCTCTGCCCACCCTGAGCTTACTTCTTTAATGGAAAAAAAAAAAAAAAAGGACAATGCAAAGGCCAACAGTAGAACACAGATGTCATGAGAATTCTGAAGCTGGGAAGAGTCTGTTAAATTGGGCATCAAGACAGTTTTCGCAGAGGAGACAAGCATTGGAGCTAAGCCTGAGCAGCTTCGGGTTGTCCTGGGGAAGAGCAGAAGGAGCACCAGGGAGGAGGTGTGGGAGCATTTTGTGTGGCCAGGAAACAGTGAACCTTGGCTCTGTCCAGGATAGTCGGTGGTTTTCACATATTGTATCAAACTGTTCAGCCCGATGATTTTTTTGTTCCACGCAATGGTAAGGTGGAAACCCCTATCCAGAAAGCTAGTGTGTTCCCGATGTATAACAGAGAATTAGTCTGGAAGGACAGGTTGACTGGAGCTGTGCTTTAGGAAACCGATAATGCCATTGGGGAACTCCGAAAGTGAGTGTCCTGGGAATGGAGCAGCACCAGTGGGACCTCAGCATGGCTGTCCCGGCACCTGGAAGCCAGCGACTTAGAAGAGCTGGAGATGCTGTGTGAGAAGCTGCAGCCACGGTCCAGGGGAAGAATGTCAGTGGTGCTGCAACATGAGCAGAAGGGATGAGACAGAAAAATGTGCTTGAGCTAGAATCTATGGGACCTGCTAGCTGGCCAGATGTGGGAAGCCAGAAGGCAGAAGAGCAGTAGATTTTGAATCCAGATACACATCTGAACACAAACTGGAAAACCCAGAGGAAGAAGGGGAATGGTGATGAAGGTGGTATCCCGTCATTTTACCTGTTGAACATGAGGTATCTGAGGAGCACCCACATGAAGATGTCCTGAAAATAAGGCAGCATCCCAGAGTATTTTGAGCCAGATAGGAAATGCTCATGGAGCTGCAGGGTGCAGCTCGGGAATTCCGACTGGGTCCTGAGTGTGGATGGAGGGAGACTGTCGTAATGAAATCGCTACCAGTTATGTGGCTCTATGTGAAGGCCTAATCCTGGGAGGTGTGGTTTCTCTATCTTAGAGTTAGGATGTTGGCCCTGACCCTTTAAAGCCCCTCATACCATTATTAAGTAACTGCTGTATGCACTCACTGAACACCTGCTCTCCACATGCCATTCACTCTCCCTGTAATCCTGATAGGAATGTGTTTCCATGCCAGTTGTCAGGTCCACCTGCCACAAGTGAGAGGATCTGGATCACCTGCCCCAGGCCACACAGCTGGTGGGGATGTTAACACTAATATGCTGGTTCCCGGTCCAGGCTCTCCCTTTATACCAGGTTGCCTCCTGATCTACTGTCACAGCTGTGGCCTTCAGGGACCAGAACCCTGTGCTTTAATATTAGGCAGCAATGTTGAGTGACAGATGCCAGTTTCCCTCCTTCCCAGGCCAGACTCACCAGCAGCAAGCAGATGTGTGCCCATGTTTTCCTGTTCTCATTCTTCTTCTGGTGGATTTATTTTCAAAAGCAAAAGCCAGGACCAATTGTCTGACAAATGTACGCATGTTAATTGCCAATGAGACAGAGTATTAGGAATGAAGACAGTCCCAGAAAATCTAAGTCCAGGGGATCTGCCAGACTGATGTCTCATGATGGAGTAGGGCATGCATGAGAAGTTGTCAGAGATTTCTAGGGGAAGGAGTTGGTGGGGAAACGAGGTGTTCGATCCTCCTTTGTATCATTTGAAAATGACTTTGGGACCTGCACAATGAGGACTTCCCTCTAACATGCCCATCTTCTGTCTTGCAGTGCTCAGCAGAGTGTGGGGCTGGAGTTCGGACACGCTCGGTGGTGTGCATGACCCACCACGTCAGCAGCCTGCCCCTGGAGGGCTGTGGGAGCAACCGGCCAGCAGAAGCCACCCCGTGCGACAATGGGCCCTGCACAGGCAAAGTGGAGTGGTTTGCTGGGAGCTGGAGTCAGGTGAGTGGCCAGACTAGGTGTATCTGCCTGCTCCTGGTAAGAGACAGCACTTGGAGGAGTGAGAAACCAGGACCTGGTGTGTCCTGTGTTTGAATTTCAGCTGTGTTACACATCACCCTGAAGAAGTTTCTTATGTTTTGAGTGCCTCATTCAGATAAAAGTATTTACTGAGCATCTACTATACTCTTTTTAAAATATATTTTATTGATTATGCTATTACAGTAATCCCATTTTCCCCCCTTTATTTCCCTTCACCCTGCACACCCCCTCCCACCCATATTCCCCGCCTTTAGTTCATGTCCATGGGCCATACATATAAGTTCTTTGGTTTCTCCATTTCCTATACTATTCTTAACCTCCCATCTATGCTACTTATTCCCTGTACCTTTTCTCCCTCTCTCTCCCCCTCCCACTTCCCTGTTGCTAACCCTCCATGTGATCTCTATTTCTGTGATTCTAGCTGTTTGCTTAGTTTGTTTTTGTTTGTGTATTTTTTTTAGGTTTGGTTGTTAATAGCTTTGAGTTTGTTGTCATCTTACTGTTCATATTTTTTACCTTCTCTTTCTTAGATAAGTCCCTTGAACATTTCGTGTAATAAGGGCTTGGTGATGATGAACTCCTTTAACTTGACCTTCTCTGGGAAGCACTTTTTCTGCCTTCCCATTCTAAATGATGGTGTTGCTGGATAGAGTCATCTTGGATGTAGGTCCTTGCCTTTCGTGACTTCAAACACTTCCTTCCAACCCCCTCTTGCCTGTAGGTTTCTTTTGAGAAATCAGCCAATAATCTTCTGGGAACTCCTTTGTAGGTAACTATCTCATTTTCTCTTGCTGCTTTTAAGATTCTCTCCTTATCTTTAATCTTGGCTAATGTAATTATGACGTGCCTTGGTGTGTTCCTCCTTGGGTCCAACTTCTTTGGGACTCTCTGAACTTCCTGGACTTCCTGGAAATCTCTTTCCTTTGCCAGATTGGGGAAGTTCTCCTTCATTATGTTTTCAAGTAAGTTTTCAATTTCTTGCTCTTCCTCTTCTCCTTCTGGTACTTCTATGATTCTGATGTTGGAATGTTTAAAGTTGTCTTGGAGGTTCCTCAGCCTCTCTTCATTTTTCTGAAGTCTTGTTTCTTCATTCTGTTCTGGTTGAATGTTTCCTTCTTCCTTCTGGTCCAAACCATTGATTTGAGTCCCAGTTTCCTTCCCTTCACTGTTGGTTCCCTGCACATTTTCCTTTATTTCACTTTTCATAGCCTTCACTTTTTCCTCAATTTTGCGACCATATTCAACCATTTCTGTGAGCATCCTGATTTTACCAGTGTTTTCAACTGTGCATCTGATAGGTTGGCTATCTCTTTGTCACTTAGTTGTATTTTTTCTGGAGCTTTGATCTGTTCTTTCATTTGGGCCATTTTTTTTCATCTCCACACACCTGTTACATATTAAGAGGTGGAGCCTTTGGTGCTTACTAGGGCAGGACCCACATCGCTGTGTTGTGATGCTGTATGTGGGGCAGGGGTCTAAGAGGGAACAATGCTGCTTGCTCCACTCTCTGCCAGTTTTCAGTCACTTCCTCCACTATCCACAAGCAAATTGGGCCCTTCTGGTGCTGATTCCAAGGTGGGTTGGCTTGTGTACAATCTAGGACCCTGTGGGTCTCTCCAGCAAACTGTGCTGTGAGGCTAGGAGTTTCTCCTGCCACCTAAACCCCCACAGGTGTTTTCAGTCAGAGGTTTGATGCTTTATTTCCCTGCACTGGAACCCTGAGTTGCATGGTCTGTCTCACTGCCCAGTTGTTCCTTCCAGTTTATCTGCACGAGTGTGGGACTGCCCATTCTGCAATCCGCTGCCTTACCATAAGTCCTCTCCACCCAGCTGCCCATCTCCGCCCCTCCTACCAGTCTGGATGAATGTTTCTTCTTTAACTTCTTGGTTGTTGGACTTCCATACAGTTCAATTTTCTGTCAGTTCCAGTTGTTTTTTATTTTTAAATTTGTTGTTGTCCTTCTTTTGGTTGTGCAAGGAGGCACAATGTGTCTACCTATGCCTCCATCTTGGCCAGAAGTCCCTATGTTGTCTTCCAAGCACTTGGGATACGTCAATGAGCAAGACAAATATCCCTGTCCTCAGGGAAGCTCATGGTCCAGCATGGTTTCCTTGTCTATAAAATGTTGGTAGTGACAGCACCTTAGTATTTTTAGAAGAAATGAAGTAATGTATATTAAGTATGTAGCACAGTACTTGACATACAATAAATATACAATAAATCATAGCCACTGCCATTATTATTGTTGGTAAAGCCAGTTTGTCTGTATCTGACTGTCAGAAGCAGAAATAGATATGGCCCAGCAATCCTACTTCTGGACACATATCCAAAGAAAATGAAATCATTATCTCAAAGACATTTCTGCACCCCTATGTTCAAAGCTGCATTATTCACACTTAGGCATGGTATGGAAACAATCTCAGGGTCCATCTACAGATGAGTGGATAAGAAAATATGTGTAGGAATATTATTCAGCCTTTAAAAAAGGTAAATAGTGCCTTTTACAACAACCTGGATGAACCTCATCAAGGGAGGGGTGCTATTACACTAAGTGAAATAAGCCAGAGAAAGATAAATACTGCATGGATTGAATTATTTGTGGAATCTAACTAAGCCAGACTCAAAGAAGACAAAGATCATTTTCAGGGGCTGGGGTGGGGAAAATGGGGAGGTGGGTAAAACTTCCAGTTATAAAATGAATAAGATCTGAAGATCTAATGCATACCATCGTGATTATAGTTCATAACACTATACTGAACAACTGAAATTTGCTATCAGAGTAGAACTTAAATGATCACAGCAAAGAAAAAGGTAAGTATGCATTAACTCAATGGTGGGAATCCTTTTACTATGCATGAAAGAGGACTCCCCAAAAACCAGAGTTATCTTCTGGAGGGCGGGCCCCTTGTTATACAGGCTTCCCCCACTAGGTGAATGTTCTAGGAACCCATCTGTATCAGTGTGCCAGCTGACACTGTTGTGAGAGGCTGCATCTGGCTTCAGTGAATTTTTTTTTGAAGACCCAATGTGTTTGCCCATTTCATGGTGGGTGATTTATGAGCACATCTGCCCACACTGTGCTGAGCAGTTTTTGACCCGAAAAGGCATGACCCTCATGTCCCACCCTCCCTGTTCACCTGATCTTGCCCCAAACAACTTTTTTTTTTGTTTCCCCATGAAAAATGTCCTCAAAGAGAAAGTTTTGCCGATGTGGAAGAGGTGAAACAAAAAACAGCAGAAGCACTAAAAGGCATCAGAATCAACAAGTTCAAAAACTGTTTTGAGCAGTAGAAGAAACATCTCAGTAGGTATAGTGCATCAGATGGAGAGTACTTTGAAGGTGACTGAAATTTAAACATGTAAGAATAAATACACAGATTTTTATAAATAAATTCCAAGTTTGGGGGGTCATCCCTCACATACATACACCAAATCATCAATTTAAATGTATTACAATTTTATTTGTCAATTATACATCACTAAAGCTGGGGAAATAAAGAAGCAAAAATAGAAAAAGTAAGGTTGTTCATTATAAAGAACAGCTAATACTAAATACTTTAATAAAGTGACTTAATTGATCAATTAATTTTTTCTTCACTGTTTCAAAATTGAACACAAACTCACTAAGAAAATGTGGAAAAGGTCCTGGTTGGTGTGGCTCAGTGGATTGAGCACTGGCCTGTGAACCAAAGGGTCACCAGTTTGATTCCCAGTCAGTGCATATGCCTGGGCTGCAGGCCAGGTCCCCAGGGTGGGGGCGTGCAAGAGGCAACCACACATTGATATTTCTCTCCTTCTCTTCCTCCCTTCCCTTCTGCCTAAAAATAAATAAATAAATAAACCTTTTTTAAAATAAAGAAAATGTGGAAAAAATTATTCCCTCTGTTTTTTTTTTGTTTTGTTTTGTTTTGCTATGATTACCATCAGTATTTTGAGTTCTTGGACCACTTAGCATTTGGCTCCCAGAGCTGGCTCCTCCTCCAAGGACTTTTTGACTGTTGGTCATGATTTACACATTATCAGGACCTCTGGCTCCATATAGAATTTTACTTCTTTTAAGTAGCTTTAAACACAGACCTTGAAAAAAACTGACTGGCTTGTCCTTGTAAATTGATACAACCTCTCTGGCAGTAAAAGTCAAGAACCATAAAAATGTTCATTTGCCTTAACCCAGTCACCCTACTGCAGGGGATTCATTCTAAGGAAGTAATTAACAGAAGAAAAAAAGGTTTTTCAACAGAGATGTTCATGACAGCAGGGTGGCAAAGGGTATTATGGTATATAATAACTTATTAAAATATTATGTAACAACAATGATCACTAGGAAGATGTGGAAAGTTCATTGATACAGTTGCAAGTGAAAAAAACATGGAAATCTATGAATCCTATGGTCTCAACCACTGCAAATTATAGAAAACAACAGCAGGAAATGTTTTTTTCTCAAATTTCCTTCAGCGTTCTATAATACAAACTATAAAATATAGAAAATTAAGAATGAAAACTCAAATATGCCCAATACTACCCTGTGTACTTAATACTTACTTACTTACTTAATAAGTGATCCCAGCTCTACTTCTCCCTAGTTCTCTGACTTGGGGCAACTAATTTAACCTCTCTGAGCCTGTTTCCTCATGCAAATGTGAGGATAATAACACCAACTTCCTAAGGATGTTATTGGGTTTTCATGAGATACTATGCATATGGGGGTTGCCCGTTGCTTGGGACATGGGAGATACTTAATAAATATTGGTTCCCTTCCTTCTGCATTTATTACTTTTGCTGCCAGCTGTTTCTATCTCTATACTGGTAATGAAACACCTAGGACCTAAACCCCAAAGATAATTCAGAAGTGGAATGTACCTATAGGATGCCAAATATCCATGGAAACTGAGGCAATAGGAAGAGTCCTACCTGAGATGATAACATCATGCACAGTGAAGACAGAAGTGCAGTGCAACTCCTACCGGTCTCAGAAGGGGAGGGGGAGCAGGGTTCAGGGTCTTTCTTGCCTGTGGGCCTCCTTTTGACTCTAGACCAGAGCTCAGAGAACAGAGGGGTATGGAACCAGGTCAAAGCAGCCTGTGTTGTAAAGATCAGAAAAGGCTGCTAAGATGAGAAACATGGAATTCATTGCCCTGTTGTCCAAAAGGATCAGAACATGATTGGATGTGGACAGAGTTTGGGCTCTAGATTTGTAAAAATGGTTGAGCCTACTGGCACCCTGCTGCCTGGGAAATTTGATATCATCCCCAAAGAAACTAAAATAGATAATGCTTATTTATTGAAGGGTAAGTCTTAAACATTTGACTTCAGAATATAAAAACAAATGTGTCTTTTCTGCATCGTGCTTTGAATGAGAGTTGGCATCTTGAACACCCCCAGCCTGGTCTCAGTGACTAGTCCAGGATGGACATGTGATCTGAGCCACATCAAGCAGAGTCCTTCCCTGAGACTTTGATGGACTTAAAGGAAGAGACTCCCTGGCAAGCAGTGAGCCCAGGTGCCAGCAGTGGCTGTGTTGAAGCCTGTGGAGAAAGCTGGCCCAAGAGGACAAGACCTGTAGAACTTGGAGAATCTTTTCCACTCCAGAGGCAAGGTGTTAAGGGTCCAACTCTTATTCATAAGGTATTCCACCAAGTCTATTACTCATGCCCAGATGTTTCCTTTCTCCCCTGTCAATTCTGGGTTTAATTCACCTTTAGATCATCTGAGTTCTGAGGGGTCTTTCACAGTCTCTGGTCTGCACATGTGTCTGGATCATATTTATTCTCACTGGTGTCGAAACAGACACCTCCACTCACTCTCACCTGGTCTGCAGACAGCGACCCACCGAAGGACAGCGGCGGGGAGTCTTTAGGGTAGAAACATGCAAAATTGCTATCACCTCTCTGTGGAAGCATTTATCCTTATTAAATACCATTTTTTTTTGTCTTCTATGCTTTTCTTCAAGAATTGCATTTTATCTGATATTTGTATTACTGTCTCTTATTTCTCATTGTTGATATTCATCTGGTATACCTTTGTCAACTTCCAATGTGTTTTTTAAGACATGTCTTATGTGTGCAAAAACTATTTTTGTCTTTATTTTTACCCAATCTGCAAATCTCTATTTTTTAAGAGTTAAATTTTAACTATTCACATTTATTGTAATTATTTACATGTTCAGACCTTTTTCTACCATCTTATTTTGTGTTTTCTATTTAACTTCCATTGTCATGCTTTGTTGGCATTTTTTCCTCTTTCCTTTCCACACATTTATGTTGGTCAGGCTTCCTTAATTCCATTTTTTCCCCTCTAATATTTTGGAAGTTACAAATCCTCTTTCTATTCATCTAGCAATAACAAAAGAGAAAAGATTTAGCACAGAGTTTTAAACTTTTATGTTTCTATCAGTGTCAAGTTCAGTAACCACATTCTCTCGATCTGTAATACCTCCAAAAAGAGGTCAAGGCCATCTGGGTTTAGCACCATTTCAATGTTAATTAACTTATATAAAATACTAATCTAGATTTTAAAATAGCTTCCTCCCCTTCAAAGGTTATTTTCATTGAAATATCATTCACATACTGTAAAATTCACCCTCTTACAGTACAATTCAGCGGTTTTTAGCATGTCCACAAGGCTGTGCAGCCACCACCACTGTCTAATTCCAGAACGTTTTCGTCACCCCAGAGGGAACCCATATCTATTGTTGACAATAAGCTTGTACTGGTGTCTTTGCCGACTTCTACTGTGGTGTCCTGTGTCTTCCTCCTAGCTCTTTTTAATTTTGTTGGAGACCAATAATTCTTTGTAATAGGAGTCAAAAGCCATAAGTTTTCTGAGCCCTTGAATATCTGGAAATGTCTTCACTCTGCCCTTAATAAGGACCTGAATGCTCCCAGGAGGGACAGGCGCCTCGCACAGTCAGGTTCCTGGTCGGTATCCCAGCCGATCGAGGTCCCAAGGCCTTGGCCCCTCCATCCTCACAGCCACATGGCGGCCGCCATTCTCACCTGGAGCACCTGAGGGGCTCCCTCTTCTGTGCACACTTTGGACTGTGATCCTCTCCTTCTACCGTCTCATCAACCTCTCACCCTTCTAAGACTCCCCGTAATTTCCGGCCCAGCGAGGATGAGGACCCAGTCCTGTCTCAAACACTGTGTCACACACACACACACACACACACACGCTGCCTTTTCTGGGCATGAGATGTGTGCTCATTCTCCTTTAGTCACCTAATGTCTTCAAGGAATTTATGAGCATGGTACAAAATAACTTCAGGGGTTGGTTAGGGTTCTCTGCTATTCTTCCAAGCCCCTCAGAGCCGTCACGGGTCTTTCAGATTCGGTTTCCAAACCCCTCCAGTTTGCAGGGGAGGCGGTGAGACCCGGGAAAGTGCTGTGTCTTGGCTAAAGACACAGAACTACCTAGTGACGACGTCTAGACTGGTTTCCCCTAATGTCCTCAGTCCAGGGTCCCCGTTCCTGCCGCCCTGGGGCCTCTCACATGACCTTCGCTCCTCCTCTGTCGGGCACCCCTGCTCCTCGTCAGCCTCCGCTCCTTCCATTGTCTGTAGCACTGGAAGGAAAAGGACGAAACGTGAATACACTGAATATACGCCAGATCAATAGTCAACTACCATGTTACGATGAGCACTGTTACAGACGAGAAAGACCATGTCCAGGGAAATCCCAGGTCCGAAACATCATTAATCCACACTGTGCGCACCACATCGATAAAATACAGTCTGACTATGAGGCTGGGATTGGAGTTAACCCCCAGCAAGTGAATTAACTAACTCTCTAACTAACTAACTAACTAACTAACTAACTAACTAACTAACTAACATGGGAGAGAAAGGACAGACAAGCTAAGGAGGTTCTCTGGGTACATGTGAAGACGGCATAAAAGAAGGCACAAAGCAGAACCTGCCAGTGGTGACACCGGGTACGCCCGCTGCGGCCTGTTTACAATCTGCTGGCGCGGGCTGGTCTTTTTTTTCCTGTAGAGATGTGGGTTTTCCCTGTTTTTATTTGGCCCTCTGCCTGCCTACAGAATCAAGGCCGTGTTGAGAGTTTCAGTTATGGACATTGTTTAAAGCTTCTCATAGAGGCAGTGGATTCTTTAAAGTCTCTAAAGGCCTATAAACCACAGCTTTAAAATTTTTTAATCAAGAAATATTGAGTAAACTGAACATGAACAAAAGAACATTTTACAAAGCAATAGCTTTGCGGGTAGCTATTCGCCTCCCGTTTCCGTAACTGACCGGAGGCACCGATGTGCGTCCCTGCCTGACTGGCCTCCGCGCTCAGAGCCCCAAGTGCCGGCACCAAATTAGGGAGTTTGCCTTCCGCCCTGACAGTCTTCCTGCTGGCCACCTGCTGGGGGGAAGGGGGGAGTCAACAGTATCATCCCAGGTCTAGAACCTTCCTCTCAGCTTAACTTAGCCCTTTGTGCATGGGTGTGGAGGCTCTGGGAGACATTCCCTGTGGCCACCCACAGTGGGGGGGGGGGTTGCAGGGGGCAGCGGAAAACCCAGGGTGTTAGCTCACTGCTTTACAGTCAGAGGGGGGCTCCTGTGGGGAACCTCTGGGGGCCCATTTCACTCTCAGCACAGAGGGCACCAGGAACTCTTCAACCAAGAGCCTGGAGCTGCAACAACTCAAGGCACCCGCTCTGCACTCGAGACACAACTGTTAGGAACATCAGGGTGCCCAGGCCGTGTCTGCTCTGGCAATGTTTTCCCGTGGCCTGGGGCTCTGCCTCACTGGATGGGTGACAGAAAGCACGCACAAACGTACCTTGACAGACGGTACTTCTCATCTCCTTCCCATGATGTGACACCATCTTTCTCTGCTTCTTTCTTCAGTGCTCCATAGAGTGTGGGAGCGGGACCCAACAGCGGGAGGTGATTTGTGTTAGGAAGAATGCAGATACCTTCGAAGTGCTGGACTCCTATGAATGCTCTTTCCTGGAGAGACCCCCCAGCCAGCAGTCCTGCCACCTCAAGCCTTGTGGGGCCAAGTGGTTTAACACGGAATGGAGCATGGTAAGGCAGGGGGCTGCTGAGGGAGATTGCATCCGTACATCAGTCTCCTGCTTTCCTCCCTTACTCGCACCTGGGCCACCTACCAGGTGCCAGGCCCTGGGCTCAGCCTTCAAGTGCATTCCCTACAGTGACCAGTCTAGTTGGTCACTGTCAGGGTGCCCCAGACACAGCCTACTCAGTGGATGGAGCCTGAGGCGGGGACCATCTTGATCTCTAAACTGCAGAGCCACAAAGCAGTGACTCTCACATTGCAACATGCAGAAGAATCAGCTGGGATCTAATTAGAAAAGGTCAATTCTGGGTGCACCAAGGAGTCTGTGTTTCAAACAAGCTCCTCAGGAGAGTTGGATGCAGGCATCCTAGGGGTACACTTTGGGACTGGTCCTGTTTTTCTCTTTGAATTGGCTGCTGGGAAACTCAGAGCTAAAATGTGGACCATCTCTAAGAGAGAGAGTTTATCAGACCTTACAAAATGGATTTTCCCCACTTCTGTCCTCTTTTTACCCCAGTTTTCCCACTTTTTTTTATACCTTGTAGTCCTTGAAGCATTTCTGAAGCCATCTCAGACCCTTTTTTGCAAGGCAGAGGGTGATGTGGAAGTGATGAGAAGCAGAGAGAGTGTGAGACAGAGAGACCCCAAATACAGAAATAATGGGTTGATAGGAGTGAAGTGGGAAAGGATGGAAATAGTGATAAACCACTGCCCCCCTTTTTTCAAGTAGAAGAGAGTTTATTTTCAAGAAACACCCTAAAACAGAAAACATCCTCAGGGCATCAGTGCCATGGCCACTCGACACACTGTGGGCCCATGGGTGGGGCTCGCTCCGCTTCCTCTCACTGAAGATCTCCACGCGCAGCTGTAGGTGAGTCTGGAGTGGAGGCCAGAGCCTTTCTCAAAATCACCCAAAGGTGATAAAAGGGGTTTTGCTCATAAAATATATGAATAAACACTGAAAATTCTGTTTCCAAAGAGTAACTGTCAGCTCCAGTGAGAACAGCCATTCGGCGTGTGGCGAGCCATACCTCAGAGGCAGAGGGAATGACAGAGGGGCCCAGGTTCAGGGCTGTGTTGTCATCTTCCAGAAAATGGAACTGAATTACTTCGATGTCAGCCAAGGCCCTTGAGAATACGCAAACAGATCATTACTTTCTTCCACCACTTGGTTTGGAGAGTCTAGAAAGGGCCAGACACACCAGGTCACATCACAGGAGACTGAACACCATGGACGAACTTCACATGCATTTTGCTAAATGAAGGAAAGACCCCAAAAGCTGCGAATGGTATGATTTCCTTTATGTAATGTTCTGTAAAAGGCAGAACTGTAGGGACAGATGCCGGATCAATGAGTACCAGGGGACACGGTGGGCTGCGTCTCACTGCAAATAACCGCCCGAAGGGGTCCGTTGTGTGTGATGGGACTTGGATGTGAATGATAATAACCAAGACTGGGAGGGAACCTGGATGTCTCTGAATGTGCCTTGTTTTATAAGGTTGGGTTTAGAATTAAGTAAACACTTTATATCATTATAAAATGAAATGAAATTTAGAAAAACAACCCCTAATCGTGGAGAAATGAGATAAAACAAATTAACCTAAGTATATATTCAGTCGGTGGCCCCAGTACTACCGCACGCAGCACTCTGACCACCCAACCCGAAGAATAAAGGAACTGCAGGGAACCCCGACAGTGCCTGCAGCGACCACATTCTGAGTGACAGTGTGTGCCATAGTCCGAGACGGTTGGGTGTGCAATCAGTGATAAACGAGTAATATACTTAATAGTGCTATGATGAGAAATACATACATATGATAATACAATAGTATAACTCTATTATACCCAGTTTCCTTGAGAAATAGAGCTTTCAACTTAGGAGAGAAAAGATATGGATGAAAAAGATAGATGAAGTTTAAGTGAAAATCCTGTTGCCCTAAATCTGAATTAGAAATATCAGTGTGAACTCATAAATTAACGGATCTTACCTTCCTGGATTCCTCCACTGAAAGAGCCTGGAAACAACGAGCAGCCCAGCAGCACAGGGCACACCTGTCAGCCAGAGTGTGGTTCCAGTGCAACCCTCTCCGAGGGAGGGACCAGGGATTCTCAGAAAAACGGCTGGCTCCAGGTCTGGGACCATATGCATATAAATTAGATATCTTTTTATAATGTCAACAAAGAAGTTCTGAAAGGCACCTGAGTTTCTGGCCAGAGGACTCAAGAACCAACCTTTAGAGGCTCCTGCCAGCCACTGATGGGCATCAGTGAGCAGCAGGGAAAAATAACCACTGCTGCAGACGAAGGAGACTCATCACACGTGTTCAGTCCACCCATTGATAATTATAAGAGACTGACAGGTCACCATTAGAGGGTGCGGTGGAAACCAACTCATTATTCACCTCTAGGTTAGTGAAGAGTGAGTGTGTAGGGCATGGCTAAGGGTGGGGGATCCTTTAGAAAAGATTCCAGCTAGGAAAAGAAGATTTAATAGAATGTTATTCCAATTTCTCAACCCCGAATGAACTAAAGCATCCGGGCCCTGCTCATCGGTGGCTGTTGACGTCCCCAAAGAGAGATAGTCATGCATCCTATGAAGTGGTCTGACCACAAAAAAAGTCAAACCTGCACCTGTCGAGGCCTCTTCTAGCTGCAATTTCCAATTTGCAGGAAACACCGAAGACAGAGGACCATATTCAACTGTACCATGGGGATGCGGTCAGCAAAATCCTGACTGTGGGAAGCTCTCCCGGACACATAACTCAATGTGGGGGGAGGAAGCAGAGAAGAGGGGGATGTATGGGTTAAAAGTCATTTGTGCAGACCTGATATGGATCCTAATTTTTTTAAAAACTATATTTAAAAAATCTAAGAGTCATAGGACAAGTGAAAATAGGAACACTGAATATCTATCTATAGGGGTGGAGATGTGAAGAGTTTTTCCTTGTATTATTATTTATTAATTATTGCATTATTTTCTATGCAAAACTGTAAACCTACTTTTGCCCACCCCTGTATTTAAAAATAATACAGAACTATGTATTGTTAATTTCTAAATGTAATAATGGTATAGTAGTAATTTTTATAGAGTCCTTGTGTTTTAGAACTACAAACTGAAATGCTATAGAAAACATGATATGATGTCTAGATTTGCTTCACAATAGTCCAACGGGTGCCTTGGCTGGTGTGGCTCAGTTGGTTGGAGCATCGTCCTGTAAACCAAAAGGTCACGGATTTAATTCCCCGTCCTGTCAGGGAACATGCCTAGGTTAAGGGTTTGATTATCTCTGATTGGGGTGTGTATGAGAGGCAACCAATTGATGTTTCTCTTCCTCTCTCTCCCTCCCTCCCTACATTCTCTCTAAAATCAGTAAGAATGTCCCTGGGTGAGGATCAGAAATAATAACAGCAAGAATTCAAGGGGTGGACTTGGGCAGGATGTAGATGGGACACGACTTGCCACAAGTCGATAGGTGTTGAAACTGGTTGATTGCTGCATGAGAGTTTGTTAGAATATTCTGTCTCCTTTTGGAGATGTTTGAAATTATCCCATATCTGCCCTCTGCAGTATGCTGGGCTAATAGGCTGCCAAGAAATCTAACTTTCTCCCTGTGCCCCCACACAGTGTTCCAAGAGCTGCCAGGGTGGCTTCCGGGTCCGTGAGGTGCGCTGTCTGTCAGATGACATGACCTTCAGTAATCTCTGTGACCCTCAGCTGAAACCGGAAGAGAAAGAATCATGTAACCCTCAAGACTGTGTCCCTGAAGTCGGTAAGTAGGGATCCCCCACCTTGGAGTAAAGATTCATCTTTGTTAAGCTCAGTCAAGTTCTCTAGTGTGAAAACGCCACACCCACCTAGGTGTCTCTGTGACCTTGTGCATAGTCATAGAGTTCAGGGGTCAAAGTACTTTGAGGATGATGCACTTTGTGGGTGGCTTTGATTGCCACCCATGAAAGATAAAGTTAAATGTGAGTTGATTGCAATGGGAATGCATTCAGAGACTTGGTTCCATCATCCTCAAGTCGGAGCAGTGAGATGTCAGCGTCATGTTTAAAGAAAAGAGAAATGCAAGCTCTAGTCTAGCCAGCCGGCAGTAGGGGATGGGCAGCAGGGCCAGGCAGAGCGCCCTCGTGGCGCTCTGTCTTCCCAGTGGTGACCGTCCCTGTGCTCACAGCGTCTTGTTCTCCCTGCTCCAGACGAAAGCTGCAAGGACAGGTACTACAACTGCAACGTGGTGGTGCAGGCCCGCCTCTGCGTCTACAACTACTACAAGACTGCCTGCTGCGCCTCCTGCACTCGAGTGGCCAACAGGCACCCGAGCTTCTTGGGAAGCAGTTAACACCCTGCCCCCACCCCGCCGGCCGAGCAGCGAGTCTGTGAGCAGGGTGACCGGTGGGCTGCTGCTCCTCCCGGGGCGCCCTGGCCCAGGGCGCTGCCAGCCGACGGGTCACCGGCCCCGCCTTCACAAAGAGTGCAGGCGGTGCCCGGAGCAGAGCCTTGCTGTGAGCATCGCCGCAAACTGACGATCCCTCCTCGGGAAGCCTGGCACCCGCTAAGAGCGCTCTGCAAAAACCAAGCAGCGGGGCGGGCGTGCGGGCAGCTCTCAGCCAACTCCCTCCTGGCACTTTCTAAGTCAGTGATCGCCCTGACTGGGCTGGGCGCTGCCTCCTCCCCGGCGCTGCTGGCCTCTCCGGGGTCAGCGGCTCCTGGAGAGTCAGAGGAGGCAGCGCCCCTACCCCGGGGCCCCACACGGCATCTCTGAGACGCCCACGAGACTCCCACGTCCCTCTGTTACCTCAGCCCGGTTGTGCCTGTCTTCAGTCTCAAAGACATTGGCGGTTTTCCTGCCTGATGACCCAGGTATCTCACGTCACAGTAGTGCTTTATTGTTTCACAGTTCTATTCAGTCATATTATCCCATAAGCCGCTCACCGCATCCCAGAAGGGGGGCAGGGAATGAGTCGCTGTCCTCATTCCACTGCCAAGAAAACTGAGACTCGTTGACCTGCCAAGCACATTCACTGTTCAATGGCAGAGCTGAGTCCCAACCCCCATCATCTGACCACAAACCCTCACACCTAGGCTAGTCCAGAAGTCTCAGGTCTGCAGGATGTGGCTTCATTTCAGACCAAGAGGCTGACAAGTTTCCCAATCAGCAAACAAAGCCCGGCCTTTGCATTCCCCCCGCCCCCCCAGCCAAAGGTTAAAATGTCACCCCAACAGCAGGAGTTTCAGAAGTCTGCTTCTGGGTATCCCCTCCCTGACAAAGTCACAGGGCCTGGTCTCAGGCCTCCTGCAGGCTTTGTTAAACCCTGTCTTGAAGGAGCTGTCCTGTGACACCATAAAGCCATTGGGTATCGAGTGATTGCCTGAAATGCTGATTTCACTCCCCAGTGAGTTGTTTTCCCCGGAACCGCAGGTCAGGTTCCCTTTGGCCACGGCACAGATTTCCAGAGCTGTGGGTGGCTGCCCCTTCCTCAGCCAGCACCCCACCCCCCGGGGCTGTTCCCCACACATCACCCCATGGAAAGTCCACCCAACCCATCTCAGCAAAAACCTTATGTTTATATGAGAAAGAATCTGCCTTTGGTCTTTCTGGTTTGATTTATGGATTTCTCTCTATGCCTTCAAATCCTTCCTCCCTCCCTCAGTGACTCCCAGCCCACGTGCCCCTCCTTCCGGAGAGCAATGAGATGGGCAGGGAGGGAGCTGCAGACTCTGTCGGGGCTGCAGCGCAGCCTCCTCCTCATTCACTTCTCCCAACTCTGTAGTTCCAGAGGCTGGGGCAGGGTGCAGGGGCTACTGAGAGGTGAACTATATAAAAATCCACTGATTCACCCATTAAGAAAAATATCAGGCTAAACAAAGTGTAAGCTTACAGAAAATTTACCTTATTTAGTACCATGGTCCTGAGCCTATTTCCCATTTAAAACAAGCCTTAACAATTGAATTTCTTCCATGAGCCCTTTCCAGGGGTGTCCAAACCCGGCCCTCAGACTACATGCGGACCAGGATGGCTATGAATGTGGCCTAACACAAAATCATAAATTTACTTAAAATCTTTTATTTTTACTCATCGCTTTTCATTAGTGTTTGTGTATTTAATGTGTGGTCCAAGACAACTCTTCTTCTTCCAGTGTGGCCCAGGGACCTGAAAGGTGGGACGCCCCTGCCAGAAATCTGCTATTTAGATGATCACTTGCACCTTTTGGAGCCAGTATCGCCAGCTAGGCCTGACACACTCTGTTAGGTTCCCACTGCCCTTGAGCTTTCAGAAATCCTCTGTGGTCCTTCTGTGGCTATCGTCTTCCTGGGAGCCCCAGCCACCACTTCTCAGGGGCACCCCCATCTCTCCTGGTCCTTCCGGGACCCGTGCAGGGAAGCAGGCAGGAAGAGGCCCGGCTGCTGGTGCCCACCAAGCATATGGGTGACTCCATCCAGTGCCCACCCTCCTCCCTTCACTGCTGGCCTTTGCTTCTAGTCACGGGGGGGGGGGGGGGGGGGGGGGGGGGGGGGTTCCTGGAGGCAGCTGCTCTCAGATCCCACTGAGCAAGCCAGTCACTTGGAGGGGTCCGTGGAAGAGGTGGTCTTTGCCTGCAGGAGGGCAGGGCAGGGTCGCTGGGTAGGGAGGAAGAAAACTGATTTCAGCTCAGATTAAGAAGGAACTTTGTAGCCACCCAAGCTGACGGTCCAGGTAAGGCCACCGTTCACGACTGTGTTCCCCATCCTAAACGGGACCTCTCTGCCACGCGGAAGGTGGGTGTCCCAGGCCCTTCCACCTCAGGATTGTCACGGCGTGCTGGCTGATGACAGCTCTGTCTCTTTATCTGACAGTGTCCTGTGGCTCCCAAATGTCTCCTACGAGTTCTTTAAAAGCACAGTGACCCTTCCACAAGATCAGCCATCCTGCCAGCCATAGAATTGGGCAGGAGAAGTGGATCAACCTTGTGACTGCCTGCGGGTAATGGGGGGCAGGAAGCCTATAAAGTAGGGGTTTTTCTCTCCCAACAAATAGTCACACCAGTCTTGGAAGTCATTTATCTCTGGAAAGGTCATAAATTACTAGAACTGGTTTTGCCAACTTATTTGTCTTAGAAATCCAATTTTTACTAACGTCCTAGCTTTTCATGTCAACATCTAAATGCCTTTGTCCTTAGCACAACACATCCGATAAAGCCCTTTGCTCTTTCCAGTGATGACTTTCCTGGGGTGGGGTGGGGGGCGGTTCTAAGGAAAACTCACCTGTGATAACCTCTCCCTGCAGACATGCCACCCCTACCCCGTTATTTCGCCCTCTCCTCTCACCACCTGCCACCTCTTCTCAGGCTTCTCCATATCCCTTAACTGGCCACAGTGCAAAGCAGAGATTTACATCTGCCTCCACTTTTTCTCTTCCGTGCACTGGATTGCCTCATTCCCTGCCCTGAATTTTAAAAATTAGGTGAATTTAAGCTGTTTTATGTTTTTCTCACAGACATCAACAAAGCTCCAAACAGAAATAGTTTGCTTCTTCACTTTTACTTATTGGAAAAGGAAATTGTGCCCCTCACAGCCTAAGCAAAGGCCATTTAACGTGGTCGACTTTTCCCGTTCTCAGGCTGACTTGCATTTCTCCCCATAGAACAAAGAGTGAATAAAGCGCGACACCACGCTACAGAAAACCCTGTAAGGCCCACCGCTAGGGGGAGTCAGCTCCGCTCGTTGAAGGCATCTTCGGTGCCTCTGACCAGCGAGTGGAAAACCAAGATGAGCAAGCTCTGCCGCGGCTCAGACACCTGCCCTGCACAGGGACTCTGAAAGTGCCCAGCTGTCCCTTTGCTTACTTGTTCTTCTGAGTTTTCCTTTTTCATTTCCTTGCATATGTATTGTATCATTTACTGATCCTCAAAGTGTTTAGCATTCATCACTTTTTCCTTTAAAACAAATGACCTTATGGATGGATAAAAATTTGGAAACACAAGCTTAATTTGTTTTCATCAAGTTGTGTGGCAGAGAAAGACATCCAGATATCACTAGTATTACTAGTACCTTTCTAAACCAAAGGCATTTTTTTAATATGACCATTTTAGAGTTTAAATATTGGTTTTCTAATGTGGAAGAAGACACAAATAAAAGTGGTACAAAGAAACAGGACTTACCTTAAACAGACCTAGTAATCAAACCCAAAGGCGCCAGGTCAGTGTGGTAGGAGGGGCCAACGCTCGGCCCTTGCCGCACGGCTGAAGTGGGAAACGGCGCCTTAGCGATGGAAGTCGTAGATGGCAGCACATTGGAGAGCCACCAGCTTAGGCAGCAGGTTCTGGATCCAAAAAGATCTGGGAGACTATTCACCAGGGAGCAACATAAAGTTGTACCTTTAGATTTAAAAAAATTATATATATATATATATATATATATATATATATGAAAGTACAAGGTAGGAAAATACAAGAGTTTCAGCTAAGCTCATTGTGAGCCAGGAGAGTGGAATGAACCAAAACAAAAGAAAACACACAACGTTTAGGCTCCATTAGGAAGAATACAGCGGTGAGAGTCACACCACATAGCTTACGACTGTGGGGGAGCTGCAGAAAACACTGACAGTGTGACGTTCAGGTGAACCCGGTCCAGATGAGGTTGCAGACGGTTAGAAACAGGGCAAAGAACTGTGAGAATGTTTAGCCTGGAGAAGAAGAGACTTTGGGATAGCTGTCCTAGAACCGGGAGATAAGCTATGGGGAGGCAGATTTTAATGCTTGCAGAAGAACCACCTTCCTGCACGGTAGAGCATTCGGACCGTAGAGGCTTCTCTGGCAGGTGGCAACCGACCTATCACTGAGGTCCCGGCGGAGACTGAGGGGCCATTTGTCAGGGATGCTGGAGAGGGGATTCAAGCAGCCAGCTGGGGCAGAATGCCTTTTAAGTCTGGGTTAGGGAGGCACCATAAGTAGAACAGCTTTAAGTGATTCGCCAGGTCTGCAGGGGCAAGTGTGGGCGCACGTACTTCCTGCTTCTGTGTCTGCCATTTCGAATCCAGTGTCACACCCGCCCCATGTTAAACGTGGTGGTGAGAGAACCACTAGCAAATTGGTCAGAGCTGTCCTGACCAGTCCTGCTTTGTAGCTGAGTAACCAAGTGTCCCAATGGCCAGTTCCTTGCCCAGGGCCGCACACCCTGGTAGTGGCAGAGCCTCAGCTAGACTAGAACCCTCTAATACCATCTCTCTTTCTCAGCTCACCTTGTTTTCCGGCACCTTTGCTGGAGCAAAGTAACCTCTCCTCCCTGAGCCAGCCCACAGTCCTGGATCTATTCAGGGGGTTGCAGTGGAGACATCCACGTGCTAAGGAAAAGTGGCCGTGGGGAGGTGGGGGACTTCCAGCCAACTTTCTCAGCCTCTTCAGACGGTGAGCCCTGGTCACGGTGACAGGAAAGCCAGCCTGTTGCAGACTCTGATTCCCACCTGCCCTGACTCCCAGAGCCCCACCATTCAGCTTCACAGAAGGATATACTTTGTTATAACTTATTATTTGTTCTTTGTAAATACAAGATGTTTATAGGAAATTTGTATTCTGAACTCTTTTGGCAGAATGAGTCACGACAGCAAAATAGTTCTATTATTTAGAATATGTTAATTTTAAAGGGTTCTTATAGGTATTTATTTACATACGCAACCACATTTGTGTAAAATCATTTGATCTTACTAACCCAGCCTCCCAGAAAGTTGCTACGCAATGGCTTATCTTAAGTCCATAGTTACAATTTAGTATACTGATTAGTCATACTCCTTGGGTTTTAAGATCAAATATAAATTACTCTGCTTTCGACTTGCTCAGGGGCTTTTGCAAACCCTGGCATTATACCTGAAACAGGTCTGCCTAGATTGCCACCTTTCCATCTTAAATAGTATATTTGGTTACATAACTGGCCCTCTCTTCATCATGACCCAAACACTTGGAGAAGGAGAGATGATGGTCAGCTCCGTCCCTTCTCTTGGTCTTGCCTCCTTCAGTAGGATCACCAGCAATAAGTTGTTGGAGGCTGGAGCAGCGCCTCGGATGAGGCAGAGTCCACTTGCAGGGGCAGGTGGGGCATGTCTCAGGGGTCCCTGCTGGGACAGCTGAAGCGGGGGCTCTGGGTCGTCCTGTTGGCTAACTGTATAGTCAAGAGCAGGGAACCCACTGAATACTCCAACACTTCGAGTCACCCTGTGTTGTCACCTTATTGTTTAAGGAGTTGGAAAGTGGAAGGAGAATTATATGAGTAAATACAGTCTGTTTTTCTCTTCAGCAAAAATGACAACTATTTTTGTGTATGACTAATTTATTTTTATTGTAAAAATACAATAAACTGATTAAAAGATCAGCTTTCTTACCACATTTGTGCTTTCTTGGGCCTTATTGCATTTCTACTTAAGTTGCTTCAAAACCAGACCCTCTATAAAGAAAACCGAGCCCTCTAGCAGTGGGTGGGCTGGCTCATGGGACTTGGGCTCTGGGCGCCCTGTGGGCAGTTGGGCCCCTTAGGGAACAGCAGCCACCTCAGACACCAAAGATGCCAGCCTGCTGGGTGACACAAGTCCCAGCGTTGGCCATATGTGAGGGTCATCAGAGGAGCCTAAGAGAACATTCAGGAACATTGGGCACCCCCAGGATTGCCCTTTTCCAGGGATTTCTCTCTCTCTCTCTCTCTCTCTTTTTTTTCATTTAAAACAATTTTATTGCTGTTAAAGTACAGTTGTCTGCCTTCACCCCCACCTCTTCTCCCCACCCCAGCCATCCCCACTAGGGATTTCTTTAAACCTCCCCCTGGCGGGAGAAAAGATTGGGACTCGCTGTGCTGATTCAGCGTGGCTCCATCTCAACTTGACTAAAACTTCCTCCAGCTCCCCCTGAGCTGACTTCACCTTGGCCTTGGGTTTAGGTCACCTTGGTGCACACTGAAGTGGAATATGACCCAGGCTGTGATACCTATTGAAAGTTACCCTGGTCCAGAGAGAGAGCCTGGCGGTCCCCCATCTCCACCCTGGACTCTGTGCTCACAGCGCCTCCTCAGCAACTCCTGGAAATTCATTCTTATGCCTGAGGTGTGCTTCCCACCCCACTGCCACCTTTTGTGCCTGGAAAAATCTCCATTTATTCTATTTTTAATTGTGGTAAAATTCACTCAACATAAAATTCATTATTTTAATCATCCTAAAGTATTCAATTCAGTGGGGCTTAGCACATTCAGTGTTGCACGACCAGCTCTGCAGCATTTCCATTACCCCCAATCCCACTTACTCTGCGGTACTCACATCGTGCCGAGCACTCTGACTTCATCGAATTGAATCTTCACAGCAGACCTAGGAAGTGGGAATATTATCCCCTTCGATAAACAAGAACCCTGACACTCAGAGAGGGGCAGCCTCCAGCTCCCGCCCGGTGGCACCAGGAGTCTGCCATGTCTCCCCGCCCCCATCTGCCTGGGGCCTGGCACACTCTGGGCCTGGCACATGTCGGCTCCAGTCTCTTTCTCCACATCAACACCAATCAATAACGACAGCCGCACAAGGACTGGGTGGGGGCTTAGCCATCGATGACACGTCAGGTGCGGTTCAGTTTGCCCAGGCTCAGTGTGACCAGTCCAAGCGTCCGCCGCATTTGAAGACACACGACCACCACCAAGAGGGAGGCAACAAGCCTCTCCGCTGCCGGGGCCAGGCCCAGCTGGACCTCTTGAGTTCCAGTTCCGGGGGCCACACACCATACAGGTTGGTTGACCACCAGGAAAGAGCCCAGAGGAGGCGACCAGAATGGTGACTGGGGTGGGGATGGGGCTGGAGAGGAAACTGTCTTCAGCCATCTCAGGAGCTACCAGGGACAGCAAGAACCTGGAGACCAGCAGCAGACCAGCGAAGAAAAGGGACAGGGAGTCAGACTTGGTTCAAAATAAGACATCCTGTAATAGTGAGGCTTGGCGGGACTTCAAGACCGTCAAACGGCAGTGATCAGGAGCACTGGGCAGAGGGAAGCTTTGAGCACGCGTGTACTGAAGATAACACAGCGGAATCCCTGCGGAGCTCCTCGGAGGTGGTGGTCAGAGCTGGTCAGGCAGGAGTGCGCGCCTGCAGCAGCAGCCAGGCGTAAAGGTGACCATGTCCGCAATTCACTCCCACGTGGGTCAGCAGACTGTGCATGTGCGCACACATGTGTATAGAGACAGAATATATGCGAATAAGACAAAACACACTGCAGTGAATGCTAGTTCACTATGTGTGTTCATTAAACTATTCTTTATTTTTCTGAGGTCTGACACTTTCTAAAGTAAAAAGTTGAGGGGATAAAATAAGAGGATAGGAAAACGCACATGTTTTGCAGTGTTTTACAAATTTGTCTAATGATGAGCACACCCGAGTGCACATCAACGCCCGGTGCTAAGGGTGCAGTGAGCTGACAGCTTTGCTTCACTCCGGGCTGCGCCCCGTGCAGCCGTGGGCCTGCGCCGGGACACGTGCACACTTGCCGCGGGGGCCACCGCAGCGTCCACGAGGCCAGCTCCTGCCCCAGGTGCTCCTCAGCGTGGATAATTTATGGAGCACCTACTATGTGCCAGGTATCCCCTAGGTCCTTTACATGATTTAGTTTAATCTTCACAACCCTTAAGAAATAAGCACTTCATTTGGTGACCATTTAAAGATAAATAAATTGAGGTTCAAAAAGAAGTAACTTGACCAAGGACAGGACTGTTAAGTGGCAGGGCCTACCTCGGGTTTTCATTCAGCTTCACTGTGTAATGAAATCAAATGAAAAAATTTTTTAAGTAACATTGGGAGCCCCCACCTCTCAGATATTCTGCCAGGGGTGTCTGACCTTTTGGCGTCTCTGGGCCACACTGGAAGAAGAAGAGTTGTCTTGGGCCACACATTAAATACATTGTGACACATAATCTCAAGAAAGATCTCGTAATGTTTTAAGTGAATGTATGATTTTGTGTGGGGCCACATTCACAGCCATCCTGAGCCACACAAGGCCCGCGGGCTGCAAGTTGGACACCCCTGTGTCTAGTCTGTGGTTCCTGAGGGTGGAGACCAGGCGTTGGTACCCTGGCACTAGCAGGAAGTTCTCGGGCTGGGAGCCACTGGGAAGGGTGTGCGAGTCACCTGGGTCTTGTTAAACTTCGCTTCCTGATTGGGTGACTCTGGGAGGCAGCCTGAGATTCTGCATGTCTTACAAGCTCTTAGGTGAAGCTGATGCTTTGAAAATGAGGCACTTAAATTAACCCTTAAAAAAGTTGCACAGTTTGTTTTTGTTTTTTGTTTTTGTATTAGGAAGTAGAGCAAATGATTGCTGAGATTCTTTATTAAATAGTGTTCTATAAAGTTGAGATTCTTAGACTTAAGCTACCAGTTTATCCCTTCAGTCAATGAAACAGACTCTAAAACTCACATCTTCGTACTCATGTCATGCACGATTTATTTTCTTATCCAGATAATCTGTGTATCATTCAGGTCTTCATTTGGTGACACTTAAAAGAAAATCTGACTATGCTGACTAGGAATTTATTTTTCTACTGTAATGAGAAGCCTAGAGGAAAGCAGTTGCCGGCATGGGTTCAGCAACTTAACAGTCGCCTGGCCAGCTTCTTGGCAGTCTCTTCCTCATGGTTGCAAAACAGCTTCCTCTGCTTCAGCTCTTACATCATCTTCAGGGCAGGAAGGAGGAAGGGCAATTGCACCTCACTGGTCTCCACCTGCTAAGAAAGCAAACATGTTCCTAGCATCCCTTTCCCTAGCCAACAAACTTCCACTCAGATCTCACTGGTCAAAATGGGCTCCATGGCCATCTCAGCTGCAAACCAGAGAAAGGCTCCTCGTGACCAACTCGGGCAGTCAGGGTCCATCGCCAGGTGCTGGACATGCAGCTGCACTGGCACGATGGGCCAGAGGAGCCACGCTGCCTGACTGCTGCACCCATGGAGGGCGTAGGCTTCTAGACAGGAGCAACAGAGTCCAAGCAGTGTGTGCTGGTGTCTCGCCTGTGACCAGCTTGTCGGGGAGTTAACTCTGAAACGGGTTTTGGCCATACATTTCCCTTTATTCCACAAACATTTATGGAGCACACACCATGTGCCAAGCACAGTCTGGGGCACTGGGGTTACCTAAATCCAGCAGACTCTACAAAATGCTGTGCAAACTAAATCATTTGCAGATAAGGAGGCCCCTCCCCCTCCCCACTGAAAGAGGCCAGACGGAGTGGAGGCCACCAGGCTTCTGAAATGAATGGCAAATAAATGGACGTCCTATTTGCCTCCTCATTGTCTGACAGGTGGATGGGTAGCGCTCTGAGACTTTATTTACGACCAGGCAGGCAGGCAACGCACGCTGGCGGCGCATCCTCCGCACAGCAGCACAGGACGTCTCCTGCCACTGGTACAGCCTCTTGCTTGGCTGGGCACCCTTCTCCCCATTTTCCAGTTGGGAAAGCCATGCATCAGCCTGACTAGGAAGCTTGCGATCACACAGGGCATAAGTAGCTGAGGAAGTCAAACCCACGTCTCTCTCGTTTCAAAGTTTGTGCCAGCTCCTCTTCAACACACTGACTCGCCAAACAAATAATCCTCATGCAAAACAACAACCCCTTTAAAACTAAACTGAACCAGAATTCACTCCCTGAGCATGTGCTTACACATCACAGCAGATGCTTTTGTGGCATCACGAAGATTATCTGGCTCTAGATGGAAAGCCTGGGGACAGGGGGCAGCTCTTCTGTGATTTTCACACACACACCTTACTGTCTCCAGGAAAAATGCTTCAAGGAGCCACCTTTACTTCTGTGCCCTGCTTTTCCATGTGAATTCCAAATATTTTGTCCTTCTAAGCCCAGAGTTGATCTGGTGTGACCGCTGGCCAGGGTGCAAGAGGGACTCAAAGATCCAGACTTGCTTGAACTTGATACCAACATCAGCCTCTACTCCTTCCCCCTGATGTGGTTCTTGGCTTCGAGCTCCACCTGAGCCCTGGGTGGTCTTCCCCAGCGTTTATTTTCATCTTAGTCTTGTGGCTCACCAGAGCTCAGACCCACGCCCCTCTCACACCCAATTTACATTCTCAGGTAATGCACCTGTTTGTCTTACCAATTACTGTATAACAAACTACCCCTCCCCCCAAATTTAGTGGCTTAAAACGACAGCCAATTTATTATTCTTTATGATTCTGCGGATCAGAAATTCAGTCAGGGCACAAGGGGCACAGCTTGATTCTTTTCCACGTGATCCGCTGGGACCAACCCTGCAAGGCAGCTCCTTCACACACCCCGATGCTTCAGCTTAGGTAGCTGCACTGCCTGCCCAGAGCCCCTACCCAGGGCCTCCGTTCTCCCTGTTACAGGAACCCCAGCTTCTCCTCGGTCTGATCTGGGGGTCTCTCCGCCTCCACGGGTCCTCTCCTCAGGCCTCCCTCCACACTGTGACTGTAGGAGGGAGGTCACACAAGAGAAAGGGGAAGCTGCCACATGACTCAAAACCTGGCTGGGAGTCCCAGACACCATTTGCACCTCATTCTATTGGTCAAGGCCAAACACAGGCCTCCCAGATTGGAGGGGAGGGAGATGAGCAGCCCCTAAACCTGCCCCTGACCTCTGAGTCTGCACCCTCAGGACTCAGGCTTTCTCCTTTGGGATGCACTTTCCGTCACATGCCGTTATGCCTCCCCAGTCGCGACAGTCACTCACTCACTCATTCCACAAATACTCATTGAGCGCCTGCTCTGTGCCTGACACTCAGTCGGCACTGACTATGGACTAGAGTGCCAAGTGGAGGGTGCATTCCAAAGGGCAGACAAACAGTAAAAACACAAAGGGTTGGGGGGGGGGGGCGGAGGGACAAAACAGCCACATGCGTGTCTGGGTGAATGTGATTCAAGAGGATGGCAGCGGAGGATGGCGGCGGATCCAGGCCTCCAGGCCGGGACTGGAGCAGGCGCAGTGTTGAGTACCGAGATCGCAGGGAGCAGGGAGCGTAAGAGGGGATGAGTCACACGCCTTCGGAGCCGGGAAAGACTGTGGCTTCACTTGGGAGAGAGGGGAGGCTTGTCAGGCCTTTGGGTAGGGGAGTGATGGTCTTCGAGTGAAGCCAGTGGCCTGGCGTGAGCTGCACTTGCAGTAGCTGAGGCCAGAGCGCCTGTTTTCCGCAGGCAAACCATTAGCAGTGCCGACCAGCTGAGAAACACCATTTCGGTGAAAACGTTGATTTATGAAAATCCACTTAGCACAATGTAGCAAGAGCCATAAAGCTAAATATATCCTTTCACTTAATAATTCCATGCCTGGGAATTCATCCTGGGCATAGAATTTAATAAAACAGTGTCTTTCAGGAGCATTTTTTAGAATATTTTTCATTCTGTATTTTAATGTTAATCTTGTTACAATAGACATGAATATTTACACTCCATTTTCCAGCTGGCGGCCCCACACCCGACACCTCCGTTGTCCTGGCCCCAGGACCAGGCAGTGTCCCCGTCACAGGCAGGAGCTGAGCACTGTGAGGAGAGTCGAACTAAGTACTGAAAGATGCGTTACTGACAATCGAAGGCCAAGTGACAACGGCACAGACTTGTTGAGCGCTAGTGCGTGCAGGCAAGAGCGGTAAGTTACTTGCCACTACGTGCCGAACCCAAAAAGAACTTGCGCCATTCAGCAGGTCCCTATATCCATGTTGAGAGTGGCAACTGAGTTTCAGCAAAATGATATCTATCTTATCAATGTGTTGCTTTTAATGTTGTTTTGAAATGATGTTTTTACCTAATCAGCAATCATTTTGATTATATAGTTCCATAACAGTTATAACTTCTCTACTTAGTTTTATTTTTGTAACATTATCAATATACATTAAATTATTTTATTCAGCACTGGCTGTGAATGAAACAATTGTTTTCCTTTAAAAGTTGTGCAAACATTAGCAAAGTAAGAGCAACCCTGGAACGGCTGGTAGTGTGAAGCACTGAATGACGACAGCATCTTCTAGTGCCGAGTCCCTGACTCCCGGCCCAGGAAGGACAGGACACCGCTGGCTGCCACAGGAGCAGGCACCGGCATATTGGTCCCGCGCGGACTCCGGAATGGGCAGGTCATCTATTCTGGTGGTGACCACACTCTGGGAAAAACAACAGGCAGGCGTGTGTCCAGAAAGCTCTCCGGCTCCCAGGCTCAGGGCACCCACGCTGCGTTGTGACTCGGGCTCTCTTCTGGGCGCTCTCAGGCTTCGCCCCTGTGGACCCTCCTCCAGCTCTGCTCCGGCCTCCCCTTCTCTCTTGGAATCCAGATGTCTCCTCTGCTTCATCCTGCCCTGCTCCAAATGTCTGCGGAGAGGGACCTGTCCTCTCGGACCAAGCTGTATTTGCCTACTCTTGTTGCTTTCATGCTTTTTTCCCCTGTCGAGTATAACATGGCCGCGATTCCTGGCTGTGCACAGCTGCGGAATTTCATCCTGCTGTGGCAGGCCCTCAGCTGGGGTAGGTTTCCCAGCAAGAACTTAGCAGTCACTCCCAGTCTCAGCTCAGTAAGCGTGTCCCTCCTGCTCCATGCCCCCAAGTCCTGGTAGTCTGGTTCTTGAAGCACAGAAAACCTGAATTCTAATCAAACTTTGTTTCTAGCCATTTTGACAAATCATCTCAACTGTTCTTATGGGGACATAGGAAATCTTCTTTGTAGAGTACTATATGTTTATTAAAATATATTACAATATAATAAATCTAGGTGTTCTCATGGATGAAGACGCCACCTCAGTGTAGACAGTGGGTCTTGTTATTCTATCACATAAGCTCCTCTTTGGTTCTATGGTAGAAAAAACAAAACTTCATTAAACATTGGGGAACTTTACCAGAATTCACTACTGAAAGTTTGAATCATCTGCCCAAAGTTGTGAGTACTAATGATATTGTTTTCTGCTACTTAAAAAAAGAAAATCTACTAGAATTTGGGGAGTAAAACATTCCATGGAGCCGGCAAAGCTTTCCTCATGGAGTAATAGTTCCATCTTGTGGCTCTTCTGGATATTGCAAGGAGATCAAGCTAATTTTATATTGATAGCTACTGGTACAATTACGGGTCTTAGATCTGAAAAATAACTTGAATTCTAATGCAGTTCCCCGCCTTCACTCAGGTAAGAGTTATTAATTTCACTATTTATTCATTGTAAGAGCCCAGAGAGGTTAAGATACTCATGTGAGGTCACACAACTAATAAGTACAGTGTCTTAGCTGAGGCTCCTACAATTTTCTTATTACTTTTTAGGGAGAGAAAAACTTTCTTCAAGTAAGATCCTACCAATTGTAAAACAGATGAATGCACAGGTGTTCTAGTTGAAGTGACAGAACCTTTGCCAGCCCCTGTACTCAGCACCTCCTGGAGACCCATTGTCTTATACCAGGGGCTGCCTCCCTGCTAACCCAATTTGGGAGCACCATTGTGGGAACCGAGGAAAGACCCCTAGAAAAGATCCCTAGGAAAATATCATTCCATTCTGAAGTGGTTAACTACTTGACCATTTTTCTGTTCTGGCCTTTTATTAAAACATGTTCTCTTTCTATCACAATTATCAGCAACTCTTCATTTTTACATCTCTCTTTCCAGATAATCTCTAAGTTTATTCGTTTTCATTTGCAAGTAAATGTTGTAAGCCCCCTATGCCAGAATCAATGCCAATGGCCTCGGGGGTGAGGGCAGCAGGAATTGGTAGGGGCTTGCTCCACATCAGTTCCTGTGCTGAGCGCTGGCACATGAGCAAACGGTTCTGAAGCAGAGAAAGGGTTCTATCGGAGGAAACGGCAGAGAGCAAAGCAAGTGAAAAGAGAAGCAAACTCTGCTGGGAAACTGGGGGAGCTTTCTACTTATTTAGCTAGTCGTCCAAGAAATAATTATCAGGCTCCTTCTATGTGTCAAACTCTTATACAAGATAGACAAGATTTGTGGTTTCACAGGCCTACCTTCCAGTAAAGGAGACAGGCAATCACACCTGAACAGATGGATGAGTAGGATAGTTTCTGCCTGTGCCTGAGAGGTGGTAATAAAGGACAGAATGTGCGGTCTGTGAAGCAAGTCAGAGGAAGACAAGTACTGTATGATGTCACGCAGGTGGGATCTAGAACAGACAAACTCAGAGAAACAGAGTAGTGTGGGGGCTACTTGGAACTGTGGGGGTTGGGGAAAGGTAGGGAGGTGGGGAGATGAGATGTTGCTTGAAGGGTACAAACTTACAGTTGTAAGGTAAAGAAATCTGGGGATCGAATGAACAGCATAGTATTATAGTTAATAATACTGTTACATACTTAAAAGTTGCTAAGAAAGTAGATCTTAAATGTTCTTATCACAAAAAATAAGAAATCTGCCCTGGCTGGTGTGGCTCAGTGAATTGAGTTCCAGCCTGAGAACCAATGGGTCACAAGGTCAGGGCACAAGCCTGGATTGCTGCCCAGGTCCCCAGTAGGGGGTGCAGGAGAGGCAACCACACATTCATGTTTCTCTCCCTCTTTCCCTTCCCTGCTCTAAAGATAAATAAATAAAATCCTTAAAAAATTAAAAACCGAAATGATAATTACATAACAGAGGTGTTATCTAACATGATGCCAATTGATTGCGATATAATAAGGGTATCAACACGTTGTACACCTTAAACGTACACACTGTAAGTCCATCATATCCCGATAAAGCTGGAAAACAACTCATACTAAATTCTCAAAATAACACCATGAAAAAAGAGAGAGAAGGAGAGAAAACCAGGCACTCTTACTCAGAGAGAAAGCTCATCCCAGCGCTCCGCCTTTTTCTCCGTCCAGGAGGGGGCGCTGCTGCATGTAATAGCCAACCCAATCCAAAACCAGAGCCTGGAATTTTCCTCTCTTCTGCATCACCCCCTTCACCTTAGCTCGCCCAAAACTATATAGTACGGTAGAAAAAAAGAAAAGAAAAGAAACTACGTAGTAAGATAAAAATTTCAGTAAAGACATTTAAGATGGGGTGAGAGGGTATGTTAAAGCAAAGGGGAAAATAAAGGAAAGACTTAGATTAGAAAGTATGTCCAAAGTCATCAACCATATTTTTTGTTTTGTTTTTTTATGTTGCCCGCATGCTTGTGTATTTATCTTAAGTTTATTGGTTGTTACATAAAATTTCGATCATAAAGAAAAGTAGATGTAGTACTTCAGCCCCTCTCTGGTAACAGGCAGGTCAGGCCCTTTGTCCGACTCACACAAACAACGTCCAAAGTTCGAGTTCGCATCATCAGAACGGTTGAGGGGACACTGGCAACCAACTGATGACGTGCACCAAAGACGGTCATCAACTGCACGTGGTGGGTCTGGCGTCCTTGGATGTGACTGTCACAGGCCTCCAGTTGGGGACATCTGAGTGCAAAACATCTATATTGTGATAGAGGTGAAAATACTTTATAGATGTCTTTGCTTCCTGTATATGAATTTCTAGTCTCTTCTCACTAGAAGTTACACATCCTGTGTGCTGTACTATCGTGTGACCATGTTAGCCTAAGGATGTGTTTTATTGCCTACCATGTGGCACTATTTTTGATGCAATGAAAAAGACCGAAAAATGTATGTTGAGTGACATTAATTCAGTTTTACATTAATTTTACTAAGTTATAACTTAGTGCAAAGAATAATTTTTTTGTTTTAGAAATGTCGAACTGGGAGCCAGAGCTGTTCCAGTGGACAGCCATCTGATGATCCTACACAGGTAAGCCTTGTCTTTTCTTCTCCTCCCATGGTTCAGTCACCTATGAAGTTAGGAGATTGGGATGCATTATCTCCAAATCCTTCCATCTGGGATACTCTATGAGCTGTCAGTAACTGAAAGCTCATTTAGTAGATTAAGGACTTAAATATTAGACTCAAAACCATAAAAACACTAGAGGAAAATACAGGAAGTAAAATCTCAGACATTGCTCATTGCAATATTTTTTCTGATGTATCTCCTCGAGCAAGGGGAACAAAAGAAAAAATAAACAAATGGGACTACACCAAACTAAAAAGTTTTCGCACAGCAAGAGAAACCATCAAAAAATGAAAAGACAACCCACTGAATCAGGGCACATATTTGCTGATATATCCAATAAGGGGTTAATATCCAAAATTTATGAAGAACTTATAAAACTCAACACCAAAAAACCCCAAACAATTCAATTTAAAAATTGGCAGAGGACCTGAATAGGTTCTTCTCCAAAGAGGACATGCAGATGGCAAAAGGCATATGAAAGGTGCTCACCATCACTAATCATCAGAGAAATGCAAATTGAAACCACAATGAGACATCACCTCACACCTGTCATAATAGCCATCATTAATAAATCAACATACAAGTGCTGGAGAGGATGTGGAGAAAGGGAACACTCATTCACTGTTGATGGGAATGCAGACTGGTACAGCCACTGTGGAAAGAAGTATGGAGTTACCTCAAAAAATTAAAAATGAAACTGTCTTAAGACTCAGTGACTCTACTTCTGGGAATTTAGCTGAAAAAACCCTGAAACACTAATTTGAAAGAATGTACCCACCCCTATGTTCATTGCAGTGTTATTTACAATAGCCAAGACTTAGAAGCAGCCCAAGTGCCCATTTATAGATGAGTGGATAAAAAAAGCAGTGGTACATTTACACAATATACCACTGCGCTTTTTTTTTTTTACAGCTGAAAACTACTCAGCTGTAAAAAAAAAAAAAAAAACCTCACCTTTTATGGCATGTGTGAACCTGGAGAACATTATACTAAGTGAAATAAGCCAGTCAGAGAAAGACAAATACCATATGCTTTTACATATATGTGGAATCTGATGGCAAAATAAACTAACAAATAAACTAAAAACAGACTCATAACTGTCAGAGGGGAATGGGAAGTGGTGCTGGATGAAAAAGTGAAGGGATTAAGCAAAAAACCCCACCAGCCTCATAGACAGACAACAGTGTGATGAATACCAGAGGGAAATAGGAGTGGGCAGAGGAAGAAGAGGGTAAAGAGGGATAAAGGGAGGTAGAAAGAGAAATGACTTGGGTGGTGAGCACGCAGTACAACGTACAGATGATGTGTTACAGAATTGTACCCTTGGAACTTATGTGTAACTCCAATAACTTCAATAAATAAACAAACAAACAAACAAAATGTTACAGGACACATACAGATGCTAGCACATGTGTAAATCAGCAGAAGGTATTCATCATGGCCACAGAAAGGTCTATTTACACCTTAAACAGTAAAATGAGTAAGAAAAACTATAATGCACTAAGGTAAGAATGCAACAGACTGTTTTTTTTAAAATCAAAGTATTTTAAAATATAAAATATCTGCTCACTTAATATTTAAGTATATTCTACTGAGTCCTAAATACTCATTTGTTTTTAAATGTATTCAATATGGACTTCCAGTCAAGATGGAGGAGTAAATGGACATGCTTCATCCACCTCCTTGTGTAACCACGAGAACAGTTACAACTAACCTCAAAACAAATAACACCCAGAACTGCCAGAAAATCGAAGTGTATGGAATCTGACAACCAAGGATATAAAGAAGATGCATTCATCCAGATGGGCAGGAGGGGCAGAGATGCAGAGTCAGGGCAGAAAGGCAAGGAGACACGGTGTGGCACGGAGAGGCAGTGACAACAGAATGGGTGGTCCCACATTCATGTGTGGGGGATAAAAATTGGGAGGGATACCTTGAGAGCAAGCATTCCCAGACCCAGACCAGAACACACTGCCCAGGGTTCCAGTGCCAGGAAGATAAATCCCCATAACTTCTGGATGTAAAAACCAGTGGGCATTGGGGCAGCAGAAGAAACTGCTAGTTTCTCAGGAGTGTCCATATAAAGGGCCCACAAAGACTTAGAATGTACACAAACCCACCCACTCTGGGATTCACCACCAGAGCAACAGCTGGAAGGGTGCCAGTCACATACAGGAAGGGGGTGAAGTGACTGGAAATGGGGCAAGTGCTGGACAAACCTCCAGAAGCCAGGCAACAGCACTGTCCCTCCTCTGAGTTCTCCCCCTACACAGAGTCACAAGGCAGAGAAGTGACTTGCTCCGCCCTGGCAAATACCTAAGTCTCCTTAACAGGCACAACTTGACAGGTACACTATGACACTGAGACAAAGCAGCTCTACCTAATACACAGAAACAAACACAGAGAGGCTGCCAAATTGAGGAGACAAAGAAATATGGCCCAAATGAAAGAACAGAACAAAACCCCAGAAAAAGAACTAAATGAAACAGAAATAGCCAACCTATCAGTTGCAGAGTTCAAAACACTGGTGATCAGGATGCTCAGAGAACTCACTGAGTATGGCAACAACATAAAGGAAGATATAAAGATTACACTAAGTGAAATAAAGAAAAATCCACAGGGAACCAACAGTGAAGTGAAGGAAGATAGGATTCAAATCAATGATTTGGAACATGAGAAAGAAATAAACATTCGACCAGAACAGAAAGAAGAAACGAGAATTCAGAAAAAATGAGGAGAGTATAAGAAGACTCTGGAACATCTCCAAACATACCAACATCCAAGTCAGATGCCAGAAGGAGAAGAGGAAAAGCAAGAAATTGAAAACTTATTTGAAAAAATAATGAAAGAAAACTTCCCTCTTTTGGCAAAGGAAATGGACATACAAGTCCAGGAAGCACAGAGAGTCCCAAACAAGTTGGACCCAAAGAGGAACACACCAAGACACATCATAATTAAAATGTTAAAGGTTAAAGATAAAGAGAGAATCTTATAAGCAGCAAGAGGAAAGCAGAGAGTTACCTACAAAGGAGTTCCCATAAGACTGTCAGCTGATTTCTCAAAAGAAATTTTGTAGGCAAGAAGGGACTGGAAAGAACTATTAAGAGTCATGAAAGGCAAGGACCTACATCCAAGATTACCCAGCAAAGCTATCATTTAGAATGGAAGGGCAGATAAAGTGCTTCGCAAACAAGGTAAAGCTAAAGGAGTTCATCATCACCAAGCCATTACTGCATGAAATGTTAAAGGGACTTATTTAAGAAAAAGATCAAAACTATGAACAGTAAAATGACAACAAACTCAAAACCATCAACAACTAATCTGAAAAAAAAAAAAAGGAAACAAAACTAAGCAAACAACCACAACAGGAACAGAATATAGATATGGAGATAATTTGGAGGCTTATCAGCTGGGAGGCGGAAGGGGCAGCATGGGGGAAGAGGTTCAAGGATTACAAAGCATAAATCGTAGGTACAAAATAGGGGGATGTTAAGAATAGTATAGGAAATGTACAAACCAAAGAACTTATATGCACAACCCATGTAAGTGAACTAAGGGAGGATTTCGGGAGAGAAGAGGGGTATCAGGTGGAGGGGGGAAAAGGGGAAAAAATTAGGACATCTGTAACAGCATGATCAATCAAATATACTTTAAAAATGCTATTCAATGTAGTCATATGACCTGGGTTCAAATTCTGCCTCAGCCCCTTATTGGTACAGGATTTTGTAATCTTTTAAACTTTAGTCTCCTTATCTGTAAAATGAGAATTAAAAATAACCACACTGCCTGGCTGGTGTAGCTCAGTGGATTGAGCATGGGCCTGAGAACCAAAGGATCACAGTTCGATTCCCAGACAGAGCACATGCCTGGGTTGCAGGCCAGTTCCCAGCAGGGGATGCATGAGAGGCAACCACACGTTGATATTTCTCTCCCTCTCCTTCCCTTCCCCTCTAAAGATAAAATAAATAAAATCCTTATCTGGCATATAGTACATGTTCAATTAGTGGTTGTTATTACTTCAAGTTGAGTCACAGCTACATCAAGAGGCAGAGGCCTGCATTCTGAAGCTGTGCAGACAGGGCGGCCACCGGCCAGCATGAGGGCTGGACGCCTGAAACACACCCCGTCTGAATGCAGATGGCGCAAGTGTGAGAACACACTGGCTTTTTACAGCTTAGTACAAAAAAGGTGAATATCTCGTTGACACTTTAAAAATCTTGATTACATGCTAAAATTACATTTTGGATATATTGGGTTAAATAAAATACATTATTAAATGAAAAAAAAAAACAAAACTGCATTTCGTTATCATGGCCATGCTTTAGATCTAAAGACTCCTGAAGACAAGTTACCACCATCCTAAAATGAAGCACAGAGTGTTTGTTTTTAAACACTCATTCTGGTTTTTATAAATATTTTATTTTTGAAATAACTTCAGACTTCCAGAAAGTTGTGTTAAATTTCAATGTCTCATTCGGGAGTCTCACTTTAAGATTATATCTGGGAATAAAATGATAGACCAAGGCTTAGTAAGAAAGTTACCTTTGCAAACAGACTGTCAAATAAATAAATAAATGATAGAGCTTTCTTTGTGCTGAAAGAAAAAGTATAAAAACATAAAGATCAGTAAAATAGTAACACAAATTTATATTACTATATTATATTAACTATAATAATAAATTTAAAATATTAAATGTAATATCAAGCAGAATGCCTCTGACTTAGTACTTTTTCTTTTTATTTGTAAAAGCCATAGTGTTTGTAGTATTTTGTAGCTTACTATTTCATCGTGGTGTTTTTCCATATAACCTGTTTCAATGGCAGAATAATAGCCATCTTAGAAATATGCCATAGTTTATTAGATTTTAAAAACATACTTAGCTATTTCCAATGTACGCTGACTGAAAGCAACATCCTGGCATATCATGGTGCAGAGTTGGAAAGAAGTTCTGTCGAAGAGCAGGTCTTCCAAACCTGACTGGGAGTAACGAGGAAGCCGGAGCAGCACCTGCGAAGGCCAAGTCCACTGCACTCTGGGCTCCAGGAGACCTCCGCGGCCAGAGCAGCCACAGCGGCCAGAGCATGAGCGGCAGCAGGAGGGCAGCCCAGCTGAAAGAGGGGCAGTGGCCAGTCTGCTGGGGACCCTCCTGTAACGCCCCCCACCCCACCCCATCTCAGGGAGGACGTCTCAGAGAGGACAGCTCTGAGCACATGCATTTTCTGCAATGGCATCGTGAAGGACATATCCTGCATCTCTGGACAGAGGCACTGGATATGTGCTGCTTCAATTCGGAATTTTCACCAGATTAATAAACGTAGCTAATAAAGAATGTTGGAGCACCCAGCTCACTTCAATATCAAGTCAGGAAGGAAAATATGCCAGTGTGACATCTGAACCCTGCTCACCCAAACTGCTCACTTCGGGCAGTTTCTCCGAGCCCGGGCAGCTGTCACAACCCTGGGACACTGAGAATTAACCGCCACACAGCACGTTTGCCAGCCCGCCTTTGTCACAGGACAGTCAGGTCCTTGCCACACCACACTCACACTCCACACGGGCATACCTGAAAGCCACTCGGAGTCACAGCAGGTGCGGTCCCAAGCCCCTCCGTCCACTGCTGACATAGGAGACAAGGTGCCCACAGACTGGTCAGTCCCCTCACTTCCTCTGTGTTTCGTTGGAGTTGAGTCTCGGAATCTGCAGCTCAGAGAAAAACTGAGGACAGAAATGCCTGTTCAAGGTGGCTTTCCACAGCCCAGATGTCTGCTTTATCCATACAACCTACCTGCAGACGGAATGTCTGGACGAAATTTGCCTTATCAAAAGTATAAAGGTGGTTTTATAATTAGGATATTCCCATTTCCCCCCTACTCTTGAGCAGACACATTCTCCTAAAACAACCTGCTTATCTGTCTGGGTATGAATTCCACCATTGTCACCTGCTGGCTGTGTGCCACTGGTCAGGAAGCTAACCAGTCTCCATAAAAGGAGGGCAACAACGGTGGTGCCGAGCAAAGGTTAAACGAGGTCACACGGATAGACTTAGAACTGTGTGTGGCTCATAATTTCTTAATAAAAGCATTGTTCACATTTATTCCAAATTAGCAATTCTCAAAAACACAAAATGCTTTACCTTGACTATAATTATTATAATACATGTTCATTATTAAACATTCAAAAAACAGAAATACAGAGAAGAAAACAAAATAGTAAAATTCTCCTTCAGAGAAGCCTCTGTTGACATCCTTCCAGCTGGTTCCTGAGTCTGCACCCAGGACACCTGGGATCCTGTCCCCAGCAGGGGGCCTGGGGCTCCTCCTGGCAATGCCCTGCCCCCGTGAAAACAGGCTTTTGGAGCTGTCTCCAGGAAAGCAGGGAATAACATGGCTCAGGCCAGTGATTCTCAACCAAGGGCAATTTGTGACCCTCAAGGGGGCATTTAGCAATGCATGGAGACATTTTTATTGTCACAATTGGGCAGAAGGGGACACTACTGAAAACCAGTGTGTAGAGGGCCAGGAATGCTGCTAAACATCCTACAACACACAGGACATTCTCACACAAAGAATCATCTGGCTCGAAAAGCCAATAGTGCCCGAGTTGAAAGCCCCGGCTGTTTCATTTCTAGATAATACATATACCCAGGAGGGTCAGTCAGCTGCAACACACTGGTATGGCTGCACCTGTTAAAGCTTTTACTGTACTCTGTACTGGTTTTCAAGGAGCACAGCCCCCACCCTGCACCCACATCCCCTCCTCCCATCCTCTAGAACTTCCCAGGGTCTGGCACGGAAGGGCCCAGACCTGGTGTAGGAAGGGCACCTCCAGGACCAGGCCACCTCTCACCCCGCAACCCAGGGAGTCCCGAGGCAGAGACATGGAGAGCATGAGTAGCTTTTCATTCTCACACCTATGAACGCTTAACTCTTTCTTCATCAATATTATTATTGGTAACATTTCAAATTAGCCATTCTCTTTTTTTAGATTTTTTTAACATTTAATTTATTTATCTTTAGAAGGAGAGAGAGAGAGAGAGAGAAATATCAATGTATCAATGTATGGTTGCCTCTCGTGCATCCCTTGCTGGGAACTGGCCTGCAACCCAGGCATGTGCCCTGACTGGGAATCGAACCGCTATCGTTTGGTTCACAGGCCCTCACTCAATCCACTGAGCTACACCAGCCAGGCCATTCTCTTTTTCAAAGTTGAAAAGAACTTTGTTTTATCCTGATTATAATTGTAACATATGTTCATTATTCAAACAAAAACTCGTTTGTGGAAACAATTTCTGCTGGTGGAGTCCTAAGGATACAATAGCTCCGCTGGGGAGTGGACAAGCCACCTGTCAGAGCGAGGGGGGCGGGGGGGGGGATGGGGGGGAGTGGGGGGAATACAGACAACTGTAATTGAACAACAACAAAGTAATTTAAAAAAAATAAAAGATCCAAAAAATAAAAATAAATAAAAACAAAAGTATTTTATTGTGTACATTTAAAAAAAAGATACTGTTCACTCAGTCATCCCGATGCACAGGAGGAAAGGGGTCAGCCCAGCGTGGAGTGGATGAGACGTGCCCTGGACAGGCGGCCTTTGTCTGCTGGTCCTGGGGTGGGGCCAAGCCTCTACAGTTCCGCTCAGACCTTTTGAAACCATTCTAGAAGGACTTCACTAGACAAGGGCTGGGAAAACTGTGGGGGGGAATATCTGATTGTTTCTAAATGTGATCTTGAAAAGAAAATAAAGAGGCTTCGTTTAGAAACTTTCCTGCTGGTGTCTGTCTCCTGGAACATGGAACCTTCTACTCACTGCTCTAGAAAAAGAAATGATTGATTCATTTAGGTCCTGCCAAGGAGATCGCTTTTTCCAGGGATCCCAGAGACACTTAGAATCACACCACCCTTGCTGTTCTGTCGTTGGCTTTGAAGTCGAGGCACTGCGGACCGTGGTCACGTGGCCACGGGCAGAAACCCCACAGCGTGAATGCCACAGAAGAGCGCTGCACGGCTGGGGCGGTGCCTACTCCACCGAGCCAGTTGTCTGCGAATGGGGTTTTCCTGAACTGCTGCAGGAAACAGCCCTGTAATTAAAGATTTGTGGGCATTTCCATGAAACAGTTTCCTGAAAGTGCAGTTGCTGGGTCCCGAGCCCCGCAGCCAGACCACTCACCACCACTAGCTGTCCTTTCTCAGAGACAGTGAAAACTTGATGGGGGGGAGGGGTGTTAAGAAATCCCAGAAGACAGGTTTCCAGGATGAATGCGGCTTGCCCCAAACCGGAAGCCCCCACAAACCCAGCCAGGCAGAAGCAGTCCTTCCAGGAGCCAGTCCCTCCTCCCTTGTCAGAACTCAGGTTGTCTGTCAGACCTGGGGTGTGACTCAGGGTGTGACAGGCCCAAGACAGGCTGGGCACATGGGGCTTTAGCTGCCAGGGTTTTAAGTTTCCAGAGGGAAGTCAGCCCTGCAGCCCTCACCCAGCCCAAGTGCCCTCCCACCCTGCCACCCAGACGCCCAGGGAGTCAGAGGGAAGTTGCTGACCTGTCCCCTGAGAGAATAATAGTATTAGTGATAAGGTGGCCTCTGGCAGCTTCATCAGCAGATTCAAAGCTTTGGGCTGAGTAATCCTTTGGCGTCTGCCCCAGCAGCTGGTGGCCACAGATCGGAAGACACTCCCACCCCTGTCCTGCTGGGCGGTCATCCTTTCCTGACCCACAGTCTTGGCTCTGGCTGGCCCTCACCTGCCAAAGAACTGAGGACCAGGGGAGAGGGGACTGCGACAGGGATCAGAATGATCGAGGGGCAGCAGAATGAAGCTAAAATAAACAGAGTAAGCCCAGGCAGGGCAAACCATGTGGGTATCTTTATTTTCCATGGATTTTTTTATATTTATATTTTGCCATTCCATCATAATACATACCCACTATAGAATATTTAGAAAATTTAGACAAGTAAAAAAAGATTCTTGTCCATTGTGTGCCTTGTTATCTACATGTAAAGGTGACCTGCAACTCTGAGCCCCGTCCCTGGAACCTTCCATCTGGACTGTGTGGAAGAAGTTGTCCTGGAGTGAGGTTCAATACTAAGAGTAAGATCTAGCCCTGATGGGGCTTCTAGAAGGAAAGCAGGGGACTGAGGAGTCAGCGCAGGCGCAGGCAGCCAGGGAGAGGAGGTGCGCCCGACCAGGCCTGGAGCGTGGGAGGGGGCTGGGCACGCCAGAGGCAGAGCTGCAGAGAGGAGACCTATGGGGAAACGAGAACCTTCCTTCTCTGCCTGGAGGGCCTTCTCTGATGCCTTCAACTCCTTTCCTGCGGTCCTCCCATGCACTTGCTGGGTGGAATGAAGTGAGGAGTAGTCCTGGTACCTGGTACCTACTTTCTCCCAGTGTTTGCTTCCCTGCTGAGCACTTCAGGGAAAACCTGATACCTGACCACATACACAGCAGGGCCTCAGAGCCTGCTCCGAAGCCCCTCCCTGAGGCTCTTCCCCACAGCCATCGCCCCCAACTTCTGCCCTCTGACCTGCTTCCACCTGCCTCCTCCCTCTCAGCTGGGACTTTAGTGTCATCTCCTTTAATCCCAGCACAACCCAGAGAGGACACTAGCTGACCCAGTTTGGAAATGATGAAACACACCCAGAGGGGCAGGGTGGCTTGCCCAGGCTCACGGAGCAGAAAGGTCGTGCTGAGTGGAGATTAAAGGAGTTCATGTGTGTAGACACTTAGAACTGTGCCTGGCACATAACAATTTCTTAATAAATATTTCCTATTATTCCTATCATTGTTAACATTTGTTTCAAATTAGCAAGAGTCTTCAAAACACAAAAACCCCTCTCCAGGCCAAAGCCAGCCCCTCGGAGCGCTCTGCCACGCCCTGGCTGCCCTGGTGGTGGGACGTTGGTCCCCCACCAGCTGTATCCTCGCTCTCTCTGACTCCTTTTCATCTTTCAATTTTAAAAGGAATTCCTCTTCTTAAATATTTTTAAAATGTCTCCTTTGATTTTAAAAAAGGTCTTTTTTTAATGCCACCCTTCCTACAAAGCCCTTAGCTCTGTCTCCTTCCCTTCTCTGTGAGTCTCTGCTTTCCGTCCCCCTCCTGCCCATCCACACCCACCCCCCTCCAACCACTGCCAAGGGTGCCAGACTCCTCTGCTAAAGCCAGAGATGTCAGAGTCTCCACGGAGGATGCCTTGGTGGAAAGCAGGAGCTTGGGGATTAGACACATGTTGAACCCTGTCTCCATCCCCAATCTGCTCCACCACTCAGTAGCTGTATGGCCTTGAAGCTTCACCTCTCTGAAACTCAGTTTCTTCATCTGTGAGTTGAGGCTGATGAGGATAAATTCTTTAGAGGGTTTCTGTGAGTTTTGAACATGATGCTGCAAGTCTTTGTGTGTGAACTCTTCTTGAGTGCTTTTCCACTCTTTTTACTCATAATACAAAAGACCACATAGGACACTTGGCCTGGTTGAATCCTCCCTTTCCTGTCCTGCCTTGGCCCACGCTGTCCTAATTTTCCCTCTCAGCTCCTTTGCCAGCAGCTCTTCCTGGGCCCACAGCTCCAAGATCAGAGGCCCTCACTTAGACTTCGGTGCTTTCCTCCCAGCATGCATGTGCTCCAGGGAGTCCCAGGCCTGGCCCTGCATGCCCATCTTTGTGCAAACAAGGTGTACAGGGTTTGTTGGGGCCTGTGGATGGTCCCCACACCAGGCTCCAGGTGCTGGAAGTTCAGGGCAGAGCCCAGGCAGGAGTATGGTGTAAAGCCAGCGGGGAAGCCAGATATGTGTGTGAGGTCGCCCAAAGAGGGAGTGAGAAGGTCTGCTGGGGCCAACCTCAGGGCCACACGGAGGAGGTGACAAGTTCCGAGCGGGGAGGAAGAGGGTGAAGATCTGAGTTCCCAAAGAAGAGGGAGAGAGGAGCTTTGGGAAGGAAAGACTGGTCAGCCAAGTTCAAGGGAAATGCCCACGGCCTTGGCGTGGGAGGTGAGGTGAGGCAGAGCTGGAGACCCTGTAGCGGAGGGTCCCGAGGGACTGCCTGGCAGGAGGGGTAGGTGCAGGGATGATGACAGAGGCAGAGGTCAGGTGAGAGGCCTCAGCCCAGTGGCCTCGATCTTCTAAGGCCACAGAGAGCAGATTACCCTGTGAGGTCCCTTGAGCTGACTTCCCAAATCCCCAGTAGTGCTCCTCTGTCACAATGAGGGTTAACGCTACTTATATAGGGCCTTGCCCCACCTGTCTGTCCCCTTCGCTCCACCACCCTCCCAGAAGCTTCACACTGTCCCCCTCCTACCTGGGCCCTAAGGCTGGGCCACCCCCTTCCCCTGACTCACCCCAGAGGTGAGCTCCAGTCTGCTGAGGATGGGGGGGTCCCCTCCAGACCAACATGGGGCTTTCTGCTCCAGCCTGGGCATGGGGTAGGAGTGGGGGAGGGGTGGGGCAGGGAAAGAAAAGTTTGTTTTCTGAGGATTGCTCCATGATCCCCTCAATGCCCTTGAGAAGTAATAATAGTAACAACAGCATCCATCATTGTCTATATTCTTATACTGAGGGCCTCATGCTGAAGCACTTTGAGAACGATCTTACTTGAGTGCCTCTAACTACACTACAAGACGGGTCCTTTTGTTACCCCTCTTCACAGACAGCTTAAATTTGCTTCACTTGCTCAGGGATGCATGGCTGGCCTGGGAGGGAGCAGAGATTTGAACTTGGGTCTGTCTCTGCTCTCTCCACCCTCCCTCTGGGGTCTGGTGCTTTGTCCAAGGAGGCAAACTCCTTCTGCCTTCTCTTCTCATAACCATTACTGGGCTCCTGGCTTGGGCTGGGAGGACTAGGCCTGGGGACAGCTGAGGGGCCAGCCTGCCTGAGGCTGTGAGGCCAAGTCAGGGAAAGAAGGGGAGGCCACCTGAGAGCCTGTAGTCAGGTTCGGGAGCCGTGCTTTCACCCCCTCTTGTCCTGCAGGCCTGGCTTCCCAGGTGGGTAGGAAAATCATCTGCCAGCTCCTCTTCTACCACCTTGCAGGCCTGAAGGTGACCCTCCACATTGGGCCCCAGGCCTCCCTGCCTCCAAGCCATCCTCAGGCCCTACATCAGGCTTACTCCCATGTGTGATGGGTGCTGTGTCTGTGCTTGGTTTCTGGGGAGCAGTAGTCTTTCAGGGGGGCCAGGACCCTCAAATACTGGCCCCTCAGCCATCCCTTATCAAGGGAGTGGGGGAGAACCACGGGGGTGAAGAGCTGGCCCACCCCAGACCCACAGCAGGCCCCAGTGCACAGGACCACACAGAGGCATACACACCTCAGCCACATGCACTTGTCCCCAGAAGCAGACTGAGCACCTCAAAAAGAATAAAGGCCTGGAGGAAGTGGAGTCCAAATCTCCCTTCAAGACTTGGCATTGGATGGCGAACAGTTTGACAGCACTGGGCAGAAGGGACCCAGGGACACTGGGCAGTCCGGGGGCTGGTGTGGGGCCAGCAGGACTGACCGGCTCCAGCGGCACCTTGGTAATGCTGCAGGTGCGGCCGGTGATCCTCTGCGGAGACGGTAAAGATTAAGAGGATCATAAGCTGCATCCAGTGCTGCCCTGAAAGAAATCTCCTCTAGCCAGAACGGCTGCTGTGAGGGGACAGTGGGGCAGCTCCTGAGTCAGACAGAGAAAAAGGAGGCGGGAAGACAGAGAGTGGAGACGGGGCAGAGAGACAGACGGGGGAGAGAGAGACAGACGAAGGAGATCTCCGGGGCCAGGCAAAGGGAGAAGTCGAAACAGAAACGGGGCAGAGGCACAGACACACAGGCAGAGCAGAGAGAGGGAGGCGGAGGCTGCAGCTCGGTGTCCCAGCAGGCCGCCCTCAGGCAGGAAGGCTGAGGCTGCCCCGGCCCTGCCTGGACTTGGGCTAGGCTCTCACAAGCTCCCACATGGCTGTGGCTGCCTCCAAGAAGGAGTCTCCCGGCAGATGGGGCCTGAGAGAGGAGCAGACAGGTACGGATTTCTTGGAGGTAAGATCTCGGCCCTTGGGGAGCAAAGTTGCACCATGAAAAGAGCCAGAGCAGCTCAGGCCCAGCCCCACCAGAACCTGCTGGTGAACCCAGAATCCTAAAAACGTGGGGGTCAGCAGAGCCAGGACAGGGGGACTGAGCTGATAGGAAGAAAAGACGGGAGAAGCAACCTTAGGTTTTGTCAGCAGAGGTCCCAGTGGTGTTGTCAAGAACGTTTCTGTGGGATAGTGGGGCCTGACGCCACCCGCAGAAAGAGGGAATGGCAGGCGGAAAGCGGAGGCAGAGCCTACACACTTGTTGAAAATTGGCCGGCGGGGGAGGGGAGGTGCAGGGGGCGGGGCGGTATGAGGGCAGAAGCTGGGTGGATGCGGTGGGGCAGCGGTACTATGAGAGGGGAGACACTTTTCCATCCAGATGGGAAAGGGAACGAGGGGTCGAGACGGTCCCTGAAGAGGAGGGAGGGGCGTGCGAGCTGGCCCTGGCCCAACCTGCCCCGCCCTCCAGGCGCGGGCCGCCAGCTGCAGTGCCGCGTGTGCGGGGACAGCAGCAGCGGGAAGCACTACGGTATCTACGCCTGCAATGGCTGCAGCGGCTTCTTCAAGAGGAGTGTGAGGCGGAGGCTCATCTACAGGTGGGGGGCTGGGCTCCACCAGGAGAGCCGGGGAGGGCAAGGGTGTTCAGGGAAGAAGTGGCCGGAGTGAACACTGGCAAAGCCCACTGTCCAGCGCCTGAGCGGGACACTGATGCCTGGGGCTCCCCTCTGCCTGCAGGTGCCAAGTGGGGGCAGGGATGTGCCCCGTGGACAAAGCCCACCGGAACCAGTGCCAGGCCTGCCGGCTGAGGAAGTGTTTGCAGGCAGGCATGAACCAGGATGGTGAGTCAGGGTAGTCGACCCTAAGAGGGATCGCAGAGAGATGGGGGAGCATGGCTGGTGGGGTGTCCTGACCCCTCCTGTCTCCCCAGCTGTGCAGAATGAGCGTCAGCCACGCAGCACGGCCCAGGTCCGCCCTGACTGCACGGAATCCGCCCAGACCGAGATGCTGGTGGCTCCCCTGGCCTCAGCAGAACCCAGCCCACGAGGCCCCGCCCCTGTGTCTTCAGCCAGAGCCCCAGGGCCTGGGACCCTCACACCCCCGGGCCACCACCACTTCATGGCAAGCCTAATAAAGGCTGAAACCTGCACTAAGCTGGAGTCAGAGGATGGTGAGTGGGAGAAGGGCCTCCATCCCCACACTCAGGCCCCTGGGCACCGCCCCCCTGCCCCTCCCCCGCCTCCTGCCAAGGAGCAGCGGCTTATGTCACAGCCTCCTCCTCCTCCAACAGCTGATGAGAACATCCATGTCACCAGCAATGACCCTGAGTGCCCCTCGTCCCCATATTCATCCCCCTCCCCCCGTGGTCTGGACAGCGTCCACGAGACGTCGGCTCGCCTGCTCTTCCTGGCTGTCAAGTGGGCCAAGAGCCTGCCTGTGTTCTCCAAACTGCCCTTCCGGGATCAGGTAGGCCCCTCAGGCAAGCCCCTGGAGACAGCGGGGCTGGGGACACACAGTCCTTGTGCAGGTGATTGGCTGCAAGTTTGCTGGGCCTTGGGGATGGGGATGGCACATGTCCCTGAGTCAGTTATGTCAGGGCTCTGTGTCTCAGGAGTGACTGTTAGCGGTCACATCTCTGGGCAGAGGTTGTGGCTGGGGCAAGAACCTAGTGGATGATGATGGCCAGGGACACACAGGGACCGGGGATTTGAAGGCAGTGCCTATGGTCCCCAGGTCTCCTCTCCTCCTAGACAAAACCTCATGTCCTGCAAACACTGTATGTGACAGGGTGGTCAGCAAACCCTGAGAAGCAGAGTGGGCAGCTGTGGGCTCCCCTGGAGCATAAAGGCCTCTGACTTCAGGACTTGAGTTTCAGCCTAACCTTTTCAACTCTGGGATGCTCCCTGGGCTTCCCACGGGCAAGCTGACCAACCCATCACGATAAACCTGGAGAGAGGCACGCGGAAGGTCCGAGCCCTGTGCCAGGGTTTGGATCAGAAGTCAGGCCACATCTTCCGAATGTGCTCCATGTGAGGACACTCACATTCTCGTCAGGAGTGTCCCCAAGGCCACCCACCTTCCCCCCGGCTCTAGACTTCCCTAAATGTTCCAGGTGAGGCTCTGGAAGGAACCCAGACCACCAAGCCAGATGGTACCAAATCCCGGAGCTCTGGGACTCTGGCTAACGTCAGGAGTCCAGGAGAACATTCTGGGCACCCTGGACCAGCCCTTCCTGTCCTAGGGCACCTGAGAAGGTGGCAGAATTTGCAGACTGAGCCTGAGATGCTGTGGATCAGCCATCACCCACCCTTCCACTCTCTCTGAGCACAGGTGATCCTGCTGGAGGAGGCCTGGAGTGAACTCTTCCTTCTCGGAGCCATACAGTGGTCTCTGCCTCTGGACAGCTGCCCCCTGCTGGCCCCGCCTGAGGCTGTGGCTGCCGGCAGCTCTCAGGGCCGGCTGGCGCTGGCCAGTGGGGAGATGCGCTTCCTGCAGGAAACTATCTCACGGTTCCGGGCATTGGTGGTGGACCCCACAGAGTTTGCTTGCATGAAGGCCCTGGTCCTCTTCAAACCAGGTAGCTGAGTCTTTGCCCAACCAGAGAATTAGTTGGGAATGGATGGGAATTCCAGTGACTTTCTTCTGCCTCTCACTTGTCCTCCAACAACCCACACAGACCCCGAGGTGTGCAGACTTCTTCCCTCGGGGGCAGGAGGAGAGAGGTGCAAGCCTGAGTGCACCCCTCCCAAGGGCCCAGCTGACTGTGAGGGGCAGGGCAGGCCAGGACTGGAGCTCACTGTGGCTGCTCCTCTCCAGAAACACAGGGCCTGAAGGATCCTGAGCACGTGGAGGCCTTGCAGGACCAGTCCCAGGTGATGCTGAGCCAGCACTGTGAGGCCCATCACCCTCGCCAGCCTGTGAGGTGACTCAAGCACCTGCCTCCCTGCCTGCCTATCCCTTTACCTCTGCACTCACTGCCCACCTGTTGGCTTCCATCTCATCAGGGCTACACTAATTAGACAGGATAAGGGTCCCAGTTCAACCAGCATCTACTGTGGTGCCAGGCACAGTGCAAGGCCCCGTGACTGGGGACCAAAATGTGCATAAGACAAAAGGTGCTGCCTTCCAGGGATGTTGGGCACAGTGACCACACTGAGGGTGAGGACTGACTTGGTCAGGTGTTGCAGGGTGAATGGATCTGAAGAAGGCAGAGACCCATGGAGGGTAAAAGTGTGCAGCAGAACTGCCCAGGACTTTGTGGAGGCAGGGCTGGGTTTGCAAGGTGGGCTAGGGTCTCAAAAAAGAGAAATCATCATTTACAGAAGGGGAGAGAGAGGCAAACTAGGATGTGTTCTTAGGACAAGAGCCCAGTTTGGCAGGTGCAACAGATTGCTTCCGGGGAGAAGTTGGGAGATCAGGCGAAAACAGCACTGTGGACCAGCCTGTTCAGGACTTTGGAGGCCAGCCAGGCCACATCTGATTGGTACGCAGAGAGGAGCCTGCAGGGTTGAGCTCGCAGAGCTGGACTTTATGCGAACGGCATGGCAGCATGTGCAGAGGATGCTGCCATCCCCCAGGGGAGCCCATGGAGTCTGCTGGGGGGTGGAAAGGAAACAGCAGGAGCAAGTGCCTCCAGAGGCAGGAATGAGTCAGACTTGGCATTTGGGTGTTATAAGGGAAGAGGAGCCATGGGAGAGGAGGTAGTCATGAAACCGAAAGGAAAGTCGGGAGGCAAAGGTAGTTCTGAGGGAGCATGACAAGTTCCGATGGAGGGACATCTCCTGGGGTCCCGTGCACAGGGCTGTGCATGGGTACAGCCTGGCCCCAGCTGGTCTGGGCACAGCGCCTGCAGGCTGAGAGTGTGGCTGGGCAAGCGTGGGGGGCAGGAGCACTGGGCCTGCCCAGCCTGGCCCGGCACCACCAGCAGACATGCAATGGAGCCTCCACAAGGCTGGAGCGCTTGGCCTCCAGGAATCTACTGGCCATTTCAGACCATATTACCTGATTCTCTTGGGACTCCCAACGGTTCTCTCAAAGAAGTAAGCTGACACGGACACCCTCAAATCACCTCTGCTCTGACAAATGGTCACAAAAAGAGGTAATTTCCCTTGGAGAAGAATCAAGGTGTACTAGGCATATGCCACGTTGCACAGAAAGCTTTCTGCTGCTTATGTGCACAGGAAGAGCACTGTTTCAAGTCTGGAGAAAGCAGCCTGAGAATGATCATCACAGATAGCAGAGAGCAGCAGCCCTCTTCAGCTCAGTTTCTGTTGGGATCAGCTTCCAGAAAAATCCGGGCATATTGGCTTTCTATCAAATTTCAAAATTCTGGTTGTGAGTTCCGATGTCATTTCTATGGCGGTTCAGCTGCAGGCAGAACTGAGTGTTGAGAAAGACACTGCAGTTCTCTCCAAGCTGCGGCACCACGAATGCGCTGCAGGTTTTTAAAGCAATACCCGGGAAGAGAGACAATTTCCACCATCACCCAAGATACACACTGACAGTGAAACAAAGTTCCACCAAGTCGTACCTGCCCTTACTTTGGGTAATTTACTCTGATATTTTTGCATGTGTTTTTACAAGACTGGCTATGGCCCACCAGGGGGTCATTTCCTGCAGTGTGAAAACATTTGACCTCACAGTTACTTCTCCCTGACCCTCCTTAGCTCAGAAACACAGAAGCAGGGAAGTCACAGGGAAGGGGACGACCAGTCAGTGCCACTCTGTCGCACCCACAGGAGAAAGCAATCTTGGATGACTGGGAGGCAGGAAGCCTTCCCCCAGACCCCGCAGAGGAAGCTGGGCACGCAGTGGCCTCACTTGGGAGTGGACTTCTTATCACAGGCACTGACTCAGGCTGTCAGGCCTCCTACCCAAGGAGGGTCCAGCCCATCCCTCCATCTTTCCCTTGGGGCTTTCACCCCCACCCCCCACCATCTCTGCACCGTTTCTCCCCTGCTTGGCAAAAGGCTCTTATTTAAAACTACAATTATTTGTTTTCTGGATGCATATCTCAGCCACAAATGATTCTTTTAGAACATTTTCACTAATGGCTATCATCCTAGGTGGCTTACAGAGGGGAACTTACATTCTTTTCAAATATATACAGTATTATCATAATGGCACATATTAACATAAAGAATGTATCACTTTATAATCTTTACACATAACAAACTATTTTCATCACGCTCCTCAACTAAATATATAGGAGGGGGCCACAGGGGCCAGGAGCGGGGCAAGGCAACCCCTCCAGTGAAGGGGGCCTTTCCCCAGAATTCCCCTTACCCACCCGGGGCCCTCCTACCCGCTCTGCTCCTCCCCCTCCATCCCTAGGGGGCACTTGCGCTCAGACCCTGATGACAGAACTGACAGTGCCCTCTCTCCTGTTCAGGTTTGGGAAATTGCTCCTGCTTCTCCCAGCTCTGAGGTTTATCACTTCCGAACGGGTGGAGCTCCTCTTTTTCCGCAAGACCATAGGGAACGCTCCAATGGAGAAGCTCCTCTGTGACATGTTCAAAAACTAAAGCAGTTGGAACTATATGGGTACAGCCACTTTGGAAAACAATCTGCTGAAGTAAACACATTTGCCTGCCCTGTGACTTGGTAATTCCACCTGCACCTAGCAGAACTGTCCCCCAAACTATAAGAATATTTAAGGCAGCTTTATTTGTAATAGCCCAAACTGTACATTGCCAGTAAAATGGATTAACAAATTATAGTATAGTCATAATGGAAAACAGAAATAAAAGAGAATAAGCCACCAATACATGCGAAAACATGTATTGACATAAATTTCACAGACATAAAAGTTGAACAGAAGAAGCCAGGAAGAAGTCCCGCTTCAGTCCCAGGCCCGGTGAGGCTGGCTGGCAGTGCCCGCAGCTGGAATGGCGGTGCCCTGCAAGGGGCTGTGTGGTGGGGGTGACTGAGAAGGAGCTTGTGGGGGCCTTCTGGCATGTGAGAGATGGTCTTTATTTTGATCTGGGAGGTGGTTTCACAGATTTATTCATCTGTAAAAATTGTTTAAGCTGTGCCCTTGAGATCTGTGCACATCACTGTTTTATGTTGGACCTCAAAGAAAAAATGAAAACACAAAAACAGAAAAGAAATGTGGCCAGAGCACTCCCTTTGAGGCTTTCACGCAGGAAGGGTCCCACTCCGAGTCAGCGTCCAGGTGTGAGTTCAAAGCTGAGAAAAATCTCCCTCAGGATTCAACAGCCCAGCTTCCCTCCGCATGGCTCCCACCCTCCCGTGGCTTCTCTTCTCCTCCGTATCCTCCCTCGCGGCTCCATGAACAAAGGTGAGAACATCCATCTCAACACAAGGCAGGTAGAGGCACTTTTTATGAAAGGGAATCGCCATCGTATTTAAAGGTCAAAAGAGCAGAGAAAGACTCAAAGATGCCAGGAAACACCCTTCAAACTAATAAACATAGCCTGAGAATGGAACCCAGATCTTAGGGATGACTAGTCTCCAGGTGGTAGACATCATTTCCCCCACTAGAATGCAACCACCACAGGGTCAGAGAGTTTTGTTTTGGTCACCGACGTACCCCAAGCAGTACCTGTGGGTGCTCAGTATATCTTGAATAAATGCATAAATGGCAACACAGAATTGGGAAGTGACACACTTCTTGACTGGGTATGCGGGACGCCTACAAGATTGAACAGATGTCACATGTGCTTTACCTCCTCTCATAGTTATGGCCTTGGTCTAAGGCACTGTACTGCTGCCCAATGTATGAGAAAGAACAATTTTTAAAACATCAAAGCTCTGGTCTTTTCTTTTTTTTTTTTTCCTGGTCTCTTTATAACTTGTATCTCCTTACACCTTCATGTGTTTGCCTTCATAGAAAGGTTTGTTGTAAATTCAGGAATGACAGAAACAAGTTTTAAAAATGGCATTTCTAGGTCTTATTTGACAAATTAAGGAAATTTAAAGAAACAATTCACTATATGCTTATCATTTTGATGTAATTTAATGCAAAAATGTAAATTAAAACTTTCAAAAGGATAATCTTAAGAGTCTAAAACCTGAATGAATATACTGTTAGGGCAAAATGCACAATTTTTTTTTCATTCCACCTTAGAGTTGGTTTGGCACTTGGGAACCCCTGACCTCACACTCATCCGCTATCCAAGCGCTGGCACCCTCCATTAAGTGCTGGCGATCTAAGGGTCTGCACAGCAGTGAGTCATGGTTCTCGCCCTGAGAAGCTTACATTAAAGTTTTTTGATACCATGAATACTGGGAGTTGTTGAGAACACAAGACATCTAACCAGGTTCAAGGGGGAGGAATAAATTTCCAAGTAGATCCCAAAGAAGTAAACCTTGCGGGGGAGTACTCATTTCCACCTAGGAAGACTAATCTCCGGAAAGGGCAAATGACTTTCCCAAAGTCACGCGATGTAGCGGCAGAACAAAAATGGCAAATGAGGCTTGAATTCCTGGGCCCTCTATTAGCTGATATTGCTGCTTCCTCATGGCCTTTTTTGGTTAGGATCCTAACGTAGATTTATTGCCTTCCCTGCCCAACTAGCTCTAAATGCATTCAACGAAGCCTTGCATCCATTACAGAAAACTTACAGCTTAAATCTCACCTTTACTTGAATTCAATTGAGTTCCAATAACTACTACTTCTGCACTTTGCCAATTGTGGGCTCAGTCCTTTCCTTGAAAAAAATCAGTTTAACTAATAAAAAGCATTGTTGTTCCTTGGGATCAGGCTGGAGCGCACTGCGGTGGGTGCCAGGATAGTCAGAAAATAAACCACACATATTGCGGCTTCTGGAAGCTTTTGTTCTTTAATGAGCCATTGGAGTGATTTGTTCAAGCTGCTTGCTTGTGTAGCCATACAGTGCATATTGTGAGTGATACAAACGGGACTTTACACAGATGATGTCTTGCTTCCCGACAGCCCCCCCAAAAAACCCAAAAAGAAATTACAAAGTGCCTGTTGGTTGTTATCAGGATGTAATCAGTTCCATGGGTGAGATAAATCATTCTTCTTTGAGAATTATTCTGTTTAACAGTAAAATATTATATTTCACAGGATATGTCCTTTTACAATAGTCATGTAAAAATTTACTCAGCATACTTATAAATTATTTAAATCCATTAAAATAATATAACACTAATCTGTAGTACACACCTTTGGCCTAGTAAATACATGTTCAAAAGGTGCAACTTTACCATGGCCGAAGAGGGCTGATAAACGGGTATTAAGTATGGATGGATAGCAAGGTGACAGGCCCCTCGGTGGGGATTTTTTCGAAAACAGTTTCAACCACGAGACCAACAAAACCGAGTAGCTCATGTCCACACTCATCTTTCCACTGTTACCGTTTCACACAAAACCAAACGTGGGAGTGGTTCCAGAGAAAAGTGGTTAAAAGTATTTTAGGGGCATAGAAAGAGGACTTCCATAAATACCAAGAAATTTTACCACCAAGGCTAGCTTGGTGTTGGGGGATAGTGTTGGAGAGCTGTCCCAAAATGACAGGTGATACAACACGTTTGTCAACACAGACGGACGCACACCCCATGTCCAGCTCCCCGTCAAGGGAAAAAAAGGAGAGGGGAGAGAAGGATGAGGAAAGCAGTCTGGACTGTGTTTCTTTTTTAAATTAAAACTCTTGTAGCTTTGAACACGTACTGAAAACACTTTCTTCTCTCTACTTCACCAAAGTGAACTAGAAACGTATATCCATTCGTTTGAGTTTAAGAAACCAAGGCCCACAGGCACTGAAGTGGGCCTGTGGCACCCTGCTGGACCTCCTCTTTTCAGCAAGTCTCTGGGATCCTCCATCTTTGACAGTGAAAGCAACCCCATCAGGACAGAACAGAGAAGTCTCCGCTAACCTCCCAGCAGAGGTTAACGAAGAACTGTGAGAAAGGGCGGGGGCTCTGGCATCCCATTCCCTGACCTCAGGTCCCACTGCCTCTGCGAGGCTCCTACAGGAAAGGTGGTATCTCTCTTTGTGCTTTCAGAAGTTCAGAGTGGCAAAAACATAAAACTGGCAGGAAGTACAAAGTACATTACAAACTAAGCATGTCACCTTCCTGAACCCTCCCTGTCTCTGCTGTTAAGGTCATTTGGCTTCAACTCTGCAATACCCAATGTGATCCCAAATGAGACTTCTCTGCTGCCATCACATTTTTCATGATAAGGGATGTGTTGGCTTTAAATTGGGAGAATTGAAATCCAGGCTTTGTCTGGGACTGGAAAGGTGTGATAGGAACAGAATGTGCTTAATTTTGGAAGGTGAGCTCTGAGTGTTGGCTGCCCAGCTGCTGCTGTACAGGCATTGTTCTGAGATCAAAGAAAACAGGCAAAGGAGAAGCAATGGAAATACAGATGTGACAGTGAGGCTAAACAGCTCGATCGTAAGTGACTGCAATGCACGCAGCCTCACTTTGTGGTGACATAACCTGAACCAGGAAGAGAATCAGTGAAGATCAAATGGAAGGAGATACAGCACTTGACTCTTGACAGTTTTTAAGAGCTACAGTATCATCTCTTTCTCAGGTCAACAGTCCCTATTATCCCACAAGAAAATGGCTTTCCTTCCTTCAAAGGGAGGGTCCCACACTTGTCTTCATTCCTGCCACTGCGTGTATCTCTCCTCCCCATTGCCCTCCATTCTGGCAGCTTATTAAATGACTAGAAATCCACAAATCTAGTAACTGAAAAACAAGTCCTTTTTATTTAATGTTATCCAAAATCAGGTTTCAGGTCCCTGAGAAAAATTATAAAGTCTCTTAACATCCATTGCCAAGTTCTATAAAGTGTCCTATACGAGTAGCTTTGTCAACTGCCAAAAACTTATTTTGCAAACAATAACAACAGAAGAACCGCAAAGATTCAGAAGGAGAACATTTGCCAAGATGTATTCTCCAGGCCATTCCTCTGGGCCAAAGGAAATTAGCCAACAGCAGTGACCCCCTTTCTGCGCGGCAATGACTGGTGCCTGGCAGGTGAAGGGCAGCCCTAGTGCGCAGCAGAGCACTGCTCCCCCAGGGACACTGAGACAGATGTGTGGATGGCAGGGCCTGCGGCAGCAGCAATCCCACTTTGACACAGCCATGCTGAGGGACTCGGTTTCCCTCCATATTTTCCAAAATTCAGATTTTTAAAGGCTTTACATTTATACTCCTTAGGATGGCATGCAAGGTGGCAGACGTTGCAGGATTTAAAATAAAATATTTACTATCATCATTCTGGAAACTTATAAAGATTCCTTTCCCCAGCAAATTTCGGAACCCAAACCCAGGAAACATAAGACTCCTTCCTGCTACTATTAGCTGCCACTCAGAACAATGTTCTAAGTCTCAGCTCTGGGGCTCAACAACAACCACTTAAGCAGTGGCATGAGGTTCAGTGTTGTGTAACAGGAGAGACTCTGCCTTGACATAAATCTTAGTATTTCCATAATTTCCAATCAAAGAAGCATGAATAACCAAAATTCAGGTTACAGATGGTAAAGGCTCTTTTTTAGAACAGTGCATGTGGTAGTTAGACAAGATGCATTTAGTAACTTTAAAAATAAACATTTTCACATACATATGTCAAGAAAGAGTATCATGTTTCATTTTCCATATATTATAAATAGCAAAAACAGATTTCTAATCCCCCGGAAAATAAGAAGCTTAAAATGCTATTATAGCTCAGGTGTATGGAGACACCTAGTGGTGAAAGATAGTCTGACTTATCCCTCAACCCAGGGATGCGTGGATCTCACCTCCCTGTCCAATGATCCCTAATCTGGGGAAAGAAATTCTGTGTGTGTGGGGGGGGAAGCATAAGGTTAAAAAGAAATATGCATACTATACATAAATATTTACATTAAACTTCAGTAACCAGAATATTAACAAAAGTAGCTTCAAGTAGTCCTTGATATTTAAAAAAATCTAATACTGATGGTTTGAGGAAAAGAAGACAAAAGTTAGATGGATCATCTGAAAACCTTTTCTCTTATTTTTTGGCAGCTTTCTGTAACACTTATTCATGCAGTATTGTGTGTGAATGTTTTGAGAGAAGTGATTAAATGATCAATTCATTTGTCTTGAGTTTGTGGTTGAAATCTACCAGCAGCTAGATATGTGATCCTCAGTTTAATCTATACAAAGAGAAAAGCCTGGATGGATTAGGGTGAAACCCTCATGGTTAGGGATCACCCTATCTCTAGGACATTTGAAAAAAATAGAGAAACCTGATGTGGCTACTGAAACTTCAGCCCATGCAATATATTTGGCAGAAACTAACGAGGAATTAAACCAGCATCGATTATTATTACATCAAACATCATCAAAGAACAAAACATGTACTCTCTTCTTCATTGTGTAACCAGAGGTCTGAGACAAGTTCTGATGGAAACAACTGCTTTTTCACTTTCCCCAGAATAGAACATGAAGCGTTTTTCAAACATCTTAAAATAGAAGGCTCAGGCTTTTTGTTTATAAATTCTTGGAAAAGAAGTATATTCTACCCCAGCTCCTCACTATCCCAAAATAAACCCAACAGCTTTTGCTTTCATGGTTAAGAAAGATTTATATGTTTTCTTCATATGTCAGAAATCAGTGGGTCCCTCAGGCCCACCATGTACACCCCAGTTCCACGCCCACCTCTGGAAAGGAAAAAGAGGATGGAGGAGAGGTGACTCCACAGGTCTCCACGACTGACCTAAACCCTCGGGCCCGAGCCAAGGGGCTTCGTTAGTGGAATCTCTAGTCTAATACAGCAGCCAAGGCACAGCTGGCTCCATCCCCAGCAGGCTTCAGAGAGGCCTTTCCCCTTCACCATGAGGCCTAGGAACTCAGCACACAAGGTCTCACTGGTATGCTTGGGCAAGAGGCAGGACCTCATTTAGGGTGGACTATTGTGGACGAGGTGATGGGAAGGGACCCCAAAGATGAGATGTGTTCACCACTCTGCGGCCATGAAGGGACACACGTCTGCCAGTTCAGACCATAAACTCATTACTTCCAAAGAGAGCTGGCTGTTGGGCAGAGCTGCAGTCCAGGTCCACAGTTTTCCTGCGGCCAGTCACCATGGTCCCCTCTGGGGTCTCTCTGGTTTTCTGAGGTGAGCTTTTCACATTCTTTAATTTTTGTTTGCCCTTTTCAGGGTTGAAGGTTCCTCTGCTGATGAACTGAGGCTTGTCTTCCAGGGTTTTGGTCTGGCCCAATGACCCCTCCACTCCCACGGCCTCCCCAGCAGAGGCAGCTCGGTAGAATGGAGATTTGGAATAAATCTGGAATCGTTTTCTGGCCCCATGAGAAGATGCGGTGTTAGATGAACAGAAAGAAGAGACCGAAGAGTCCACTGAATCCACAGAGTCATGCTGCTTTTTTAGCTGCTTTCTCAACTTGCTAGAAGGTTCAGACTTGCCAGCTGCCTTCAGGGTGCTAAGGGTTAAGCTTCTCTCTAACACAGAAAAGAGACCAAAGCTGTAAATGACAGTTCCCTCTGAAGCAAACCATCATGTAATGAATAAATGTCACTATTTACATGTGAAATTAGGTCGACCAGGATTTGGAGGTGCACACTCATAGCTTGAAAAGAGCTCACCATCCATTTCTATGTATACCATTTCAGAGCCGGCCCCACGGGGGCCTGGAGTTTGGCTGTGCCATTAGGAGAGGCCTACAGCTGCCACTGTCATGTGAAAAACTACCCACCCTTAGAAAATGGGTCATAGGCCAGTAAGACAATATTACTGTGATTACTGGCTTTTCTTTGTGGTAAAGTGAATGCATGAGAAAACATTAAGTTACTAAAAAGCTGCATTATACTGAAGGTTTCATCTAATAAACAATTTACATGAAGGCTTCCCAAGATCAGTATATTTGAACTCCTCAGGACTGTGTCACCTTTTCATGTAAGGTCAAGGCATTCTGGAAAGGGACTTTGTCTTAGTTTAGGAATCCTTAATCCTCCTTTGTACTAACATGTTCATTTACCTGATTTCTCAGAGACTGCACCTTCAGACTCAATGTTCAAGTTTTCTGAGCTATCGGCAGTCCCAATGGAGGCCTCAGACTCAAGGGTTTCATCATCAGAAGCACGGGGCTCCAGTACAAGCATCTCAAATGTTAGCTCCTCCCTGTAAGATACAATCCAGAAATCCATTAGTATTCGGTAAGTGGAAGGAAGACCAGAGGAGAAAGGACCTTCCATAAAAGTCAGGAACTGAAGCAGCAAAAGCCACATTCCTCAGTGGTCGCACGCAGGGTGGCGATAAGGACCTGCGCACTACAGTGATGGTGAAAGCTGGAACTGCATGCACTAGGGCAGGCATGTGAAACTCATTCTCACCGGGGGCCATGTCAGCCTCGAGGCTGCCTTCAAAGGGCCGAAGGCAATTTTAGGACTGCATACATGTAACTACTCTCTAACAGTTAAGCGAGAGCTCAGTGCTGCCACCGGGTAGAAACAAGGTGCCAGGCTGGATAAAAAACAAGGTGGAGGGCCAGCTTCAGCCCTCAGGCCTTGTGTTTGCCACCTGTGTACTAAAGACAAAATGACAACAAAGGCTGGGCCAACAAAAGGGCCAAGGGTGAGGGAGGGAAAGATGTCACAGCTGTAAGATATTTTGATAAAATGAACTCTGGGCTAATAATCAGATTGGTGTTCTAAACCCACTCTCAACTCATTCATAATATCTCTGAAAGGAACTTTCCTCTCTACGGACCTCAGCTTCCTCATCCACAAAGCAGAGAGATTAACCTAATTTCTAAGGTTCCTTCCAACTCTTCAACTATTCTCCATGAAACTTGACTAACTGGCTACAGACTATTCTCTGCCTTGACCACAGATAGACCTCTGGATGAAGTAACACAGATTGATCTCTTCTGTCCTTGAAACTCATGCCATCTCCACTTACTGTATATTCTACTCCTCTTCCTCAATCACCCAACTACTTCGGTCATGCCCCTCACTCCCTTCAGTCTTTGGTACTTGATCCTATTTTGCTTTTCTCACTAGTGCCTGACATCACCCTAATCTATTTCAATCAATATCTTTTTAACAGCTCACCTCAGTACCCTAACACCAAAGTTCCTTTATGTCTGCAACTTCTAATAACCTTTCCTCCACTTTATATAGGCAACTTTCTCCAATGAGCAGATCCTAGGGTATGTATGTCATTACCCGGAAATATACCAGCTCTGAATCCAATACTCTACTCGCCCACAATTTCCTTGTCCAATTCTTCCTCCCTTTGTCGCCTCCCTTGCAAACCCCTTTAAGCTTCACTTCCGCAACCTAGCTTGGACAACCTTTTCAAAGATAACCTCATGAGAAGCTCATGGCTGCAATTACCACTGTCACAAGCCATGTGTATGCACAACTCTGAGGCTGTTTGTGCCTTTTCCTTTCTTTAGAAAGATTTCCTCCTTCCTACAAATTCATCCTTCAATACCTCCAATACCATTTTTATCAGAGCTGAGTTAGGTCCCCTTTTTAGGTAATTCTTCCATCAAATAACACAGTCCATGTACACTACTTCTGCCTTATCGTGTTCTGCACAACTGAGCTCCAGCTGCTTTTTTTTTTTTAGCTTGCCTAAATTCTAGAATCAATCCTGACAGGCAAAAAATACATTAACAGGCTCATATCCCCACATGAATCAAGCTCTCAGATCTGGGATCCTGGAACTCAGGAACAAAAATCCCCATGAAACTTAGAGTCATCATTGTCAATTAGAATCAGTATATGGTACCTTCAGGGAGAACAATGTGATGCTCAGGTTTTCCTCAAGATGTTCGTTACCCATCTTTGCTCCAGTTATGGTAAAGGTCACAGAGCTGCTTATTTGTCTGTCTCCTAAATTACAGCCAATTTCCCTGCCTATCATCCCAGGACCCATTAGAGTTGCACCCTACTCTGACCATCTAGTTGCTGGCCCCAAGGCTATACTGATCTTCAGATAGTATCCTTCCTTCGCGGAGTTCTCAATAATGCCCATTCTTGGAAGGTACTTTGTCTTAGCCTGGGAATCCTTATTATTCCTTTTTAAGACAAATCTGTTCAATGTAGCTGGTCTCTGATCTGTTAGGAATCCTGGCCAAGATTTCCTTGACACACCCTATTCCAGTCAACCTGTTTAGCATCATCACTATAGCAGCTTCAGGTCTCTATGCTAACAGAGCTTCCTTCCCTGAGGTGACAACATGTCATCTCTACATCCCCTGTACCGCTTGACACACAGGAAAGGGTTGATACACTCACTTTTCCTTCTGCAGGCTCTCAATCTGCTCAGCTAGCACTCTCTCCTCCTGCTGCATGGCCGCACGCTGCTGCTCCGTCATGTCCGTCTCCATGCCTGCATCACCAGTCAAGGCCTCTTCTGGGACATCAGACACAGAGGGCAACCCAAGGGCAACAGGAGAGGATGGACTTGGATAGTTTCCTCGACGAAGACGCCCCTTTCCCTGCAAAGAAAAATACATGTTATAAAGTATATTGTGTGACTGCATCAGTTTTTACGTGGCCCATTTAGGATAACAAGCGTCCTTCTATCACAGCAGATGAATGGTAGAAGTAAATGGAAACATTCTGCGAGGCCTAAGACATTTAGTGTGATATCATCCAGCAAATACATTTACATCAATTATTTCTTGCAAGAGCACTGGGAAATAGGCACTTCAGCGGGTGGGAGTGTAAGGACACACTGTGTACCAGGATGACGTTCTTTTCCTCTAAACTGCATCCACTCCAAACTAAATATGCACACATGGCTATTTAAATTTAAACCAACTAAAATTAAATAAGTAAAAATTTAGTTCTGCATTCGTACGAGCCATATTTCAAGTTCACAATAGTCACAGGTGGCTAGCAGCTACCATATTGAACAGTGCAAACAGAAAACATTTCCATCATCACATAAAGTTCTGATGGACAACACTGGTTTTTAATTTTAAAGAGCACAGTCTCTCTAGGAAGACTATAGATACATGCCCTGAAACTCAGTTTCATTAAAACAAATAAAAGTCATGTACATATCACAAGGTTTTAGTGAAACATATTCTCTGAGAACTCAAGAAACTTTGAGATCACAGGGAAAAATCTTATTGCTTTTAAATTGATTACTTTATATATAACTTTAGTTTCTGATAATGCAGACTAGGAATTTCAGATTAAACCTCCTGCTGAGAACAACTGGAACAAACACACAAAAAAACAACATATACTTAAAGGCACTAGAAAGCTAATAAGGTAGAGGTCAAGGAGAGGCTAGCCCAGCACTGAGGGCTAATCTAAATTTAAGAGGTTGCTGAGATTCTGAGCAGAGCTTCTGACAGACTATATCAGGGGTCAGCAAACTATGGCTCATAAGCCAAATCTGGCCTTGTAACTGATTTTGTAAATAAAGTTTTACTGGAATACATTCATGCTCATTAATTTACACATTGTCTATGGGTCTTCTGCAGAACAATGGTAGCGTTAATTGTTGCAACCAAGACTGTATGGTGTACAAAGCCTAAAATATTTACTCCCTTGTCCTTTACAGAAAGAGTTTGCTAACCTCTGGGGTAGAGAATAAAAGTGGGAGTCCAGACCTACACAAGGGTGTGGGCTGCTGCCTGGCCAAACTTCTATGCCTGACTCCAAGGTTTGTGTCCTAGACTTAAGGCTAAACTGAAATTATAATAGTCCTTGCATACACTGCAGCCTAGCTTCAAGTAATCTGAATGGTCCAGAATACTGTAATCCCTAGAACTGGATTAAAGTAATCCCAGGCTGCTAGTGCCCTAGGACCTACCTGAAAAATGAAAATATTCTTTGGAGGAAAGTAACATTGTCTCAGGCCTCAAAATATTTTTACAAATAATTTTCAAATACTGTGTCTGAATACAATCAAAGGTAACCAAGCACAAAAGGAGACAAGACAATGTAATTGAAAGTCAGTAAAAACAGAAACTAAAAACCTTCAATGACTCCAGACACTGTGGCTATAAGACAGGCTTAATATAACCAACCATTCTGAAGGAGACAGAAAGATACCGTTGAATTAGTGGACCAGAAGTTAGGTCACAAGAAAATATAAACAATCAAGCAGGGAAAACAAAACAAAAAATTTTCTGAAATAATTCAGAAAAGGCCCAGGCTGGTGTGGCTCAGTGGACCCCGTGAATCAAAGGGCTGCTGGTTTGATTCCCAGTCAGGGCACATTCCTGAGTTGCAGGCCAGGTCCCCAGTTATGGGCACATGAGAGGCAACTACACATTGATGTTTCTCTCCCTCGCTTTCTCCTTCCCTTCCCCTCTCTCTCAAAGTAAATTACAGTCTTTAAACAAAAATTCAGAAAAGAAGGTAAAAGGACACAATAAAAAGATCTACCATATGTTAAAAAAACAAACAGAAAAACCCACCCAAACCCAGAGAGAACAACGATCCTATAGATGAAACATTAGAGATAATGGCACAGCATTTTCCAAAACCAATAAAAAAAATCAACCTACTGATTAAAGAAAGTTGTCAAGCCCTGGTCAGGTGTTTCAGTTGATTGGAGCATTATCCTGTACACCAAAAGGTCACAGGTTTGATTCCTAGTCAGGGCACATACCTAAGATGCAGGTTTGATCCCTGGTCATGGCACATACAGGAGGCAACCAACTGATGTTTCTCACATCAATGTTTCTTTCTCTCTCTTTCCCTTCCTTTCTCTCTGAAGTCAATAAACATATCCTCAGGTAATATTTAAAAAAAAAAAAAAGAAAAGAAAGCCTCCAATCTCTAAAAGAGATAAAATTTTTAAAAGTTTATAGCTGTACACAACTGCTAAAAATCAAAGGTAAGAGAAAATCTTAAAAGCAGTAAGGAAAAAAATGTACCTGCAACAAAGAAGCACCTTTCCATTAGGAAAAATGACAGGGAGAAAACAATGAATGGTATTTTCAAAGCGATGAAAAAAAAAGTGACTGCCAACACTAGAATTCTATACATAACAAAACAACCTTCAGGAATGAAGGTGAAGGTGAAATAAAAGACATTTTCAGACAGTCTAAGAGAATCTGACACCACCAGACCTGTACTAATGGAAATACTAAAGGGTAGGCAGAAAATGACCCAAAAAGAAAAATTAGGGAGGAAGAAATGAAGAACAATAAAAACAGTAAATATGCAAGTCTAAATGAATACTGACTACATAAAACATGAGAATAATATGATGGGTTAAAAATATATAGATAATTAAAAATACAACAGAAAAGCAACTATATCATATAATAGCTAAAGCATATTAAAGTCTTCATATTACCTTAGAAAAGGAGAAAAGTACCAATTAACAGACTTTGGTAATAGATTTTTATTGTAACCTTTATGTTAATTACTAGAAGAATAGTAAAAGTGTAAAAACTTCTAAACCAACAAAAGAAAAATGGAATAATAAAAAACAGTCAAAAGAAAAAGGCAAAAAAAGAAAAAAAGGCAAAAGTTTAGAAAAGGAACATGCATCATAAATAATAGGAGATTTAACTCCAAATACTACAGTGATTACATTAAATGCATACAGATTAAATACTCTAGTTAAAAATCTGATGATTGTCAGACTGTATTTTTAAAAAAAAACCCACAAAAAACAGCTATAGCCCTGGCCAGGTAGCTCAGTTGCTTAAAGCATCATCCCAATACGCTAGGGTTGCCAGTTCAATTCCTCATCAAGGCACATATAAGAATCATTCAATGAAGCTCTCGCTGGTGTGGCTCAGTGGATGGAGCGCCCACCTGCAAACTGAAAGGTCACCAGTTCCATTCCCAGTCAGGTCACACATCTGGGCTATGGGCCAGGTCCCCAGTTGGGGGCGTATGAGAGGCAACAAATCGGTGCATCTCTCACATGTTTCTTTCCTTCTTTCTCCCTCCCTTCCCCTCTCTCTAAAAATAAATAAAATCTTTAAAAAATAAAAATAAAAAGAATCAACCAATGAATATATAAATGGAACAACAAATCCATGTTTCTCTCTCTAAAATCAAGAAAGGTTTTCTAAAAAACAGATTGAAAAAACTATACTGAAGTCTACAAGGGATGTATATAAAAAACAAAAATTCAGAAAGGCAGAGAGTAAAAGGATGGGAATAAAGGATATACCATGTCTAGTCAAAAGAGAACTGTACAGCTATATTAGTTCCAGACAAAGTAAACTTTAGGTAAGAAGTATTAACCTGGATGAAGAGGGATATTTCATAAAGATTAAAGTTCAAATTATGAAGAAGATATAACATTTTCAAATTTGTCAATACCTAAGAAATTTAAAGTAAAATACTGACAAAAATACTCAAAGAAGTAGACAAAACTATAATCAGCCCAGAGAAAACAATTGTGTATGCACAAATCAGTAAAGCTATGAAACTGAACAACTTCCACATAACTGATAGTGGCAGACATATACAGAATTCAGTGTCTAACAACTGCAGAACACTCATTATTTTAAAGCACATACAGCAAAGACAATACATTTCTTAGGGTTGAAGTAATTTATCTGACCTTTAAAGTAATTTAAAGTAAGTTTACTGACAGTGCAATTACGAAGAGAAAACAAAAAACAACTAAACATTAAGAAATTAAGAAACAGACTTCTAACACACCCATGGCTAAAGAAGAAATCACAATGGAAATTAGAAAACATTTTGAACTAAACAACAACATCAAAGTCTGTGGGATACAGTTTAACTCTGCCTATCCTAAAATTATAGCTTTATGTGTATATAGTGGAAGAGGTTAAAAATTAAAGTAAGCTTTTTTTTTCCAGGAAACTAAAAAAACAACACAATAAAGCCAAGAGAAGAAAAAGAAATACACACAGAATAAATAAACATTAGAAAAGAGAAGATTAAACCCAAAATGTGGTTCTTTGAAAGGACTCATAAAAAAGTTAAAACCCTGGCAAGACTGATGAAGATTAAAAGAGAGAATTCACAAGTAACTAACGGCAGATATGAAAAAGGGAACATCACTTCAAGTCTTGTAGACATAAAAAGGATGAGGCTACTATGTCAATAAACCTGAAATTTTACACAAAGTGCAGAAATTTCTACAAAAATCCAAGTAATACTGTCAAAAAAGAAATACAAAAAAATGAATAATCTTATAAATTGAATCCATAACTGCAAACCTTCCAGAGAGAAAACTCTAGGTATGATTTCACTAGCAAACAAGAAATAACATAGAAACCACACAAATTCTTCCACAGAATTTATAAAAGAACTATTCCCTACCTCTTTTCTAGAAACCAGCATAACCTTGATATTGAGGAATAACATGTGCATAAACACAGGTGCAAAAAATCCTAAACAACTTGTAAGCATCATGTAAGAAGGATATCACCTCATGACTAAGTTGGTTTTACTGCAGTAGTATAATGATAGTTAAACATTAGAAAATCACTTGATATAATATATCATAATAAAATAAGTCTCATGAATACCTCAACGCATTCAGTAAAGGCATTTCATAACATTCAACAATAAATCATAACAACTCATAGAGTTGGAAGGAACCAGGAATGGAAGTGAACATACTTAAATTTCATAAAGCATCTACAAACATTCTATAGTAAACATCATATTTAATGGTAAAAGGTTAAAAGCTTTCCCTTTGAGACTGGGTGATGCAAAGAATGACCCCTACCACCATCACACCACTTCCTTTCAACACTGTACTGGAGGTTCTAGCTAAAGTAAGAAAAAGAAATAAACGGCATAAGGATGACAAAAGAACAAGTGAAACTATTATTACCCATGAACAGTATGGCTAGAAATAGGAAGTCCAAAGGAATCATAGAAAAATTATTATCATAAGTGAGTTCAGCAAAGTTGCTGGATTCAAGGTGAAAAACACCAAAATCAAATGTATTTTTATTTAATGAGCAATAAAGAGAATATAACTTTCAAATAACATTTATAATTGCATTAAAATATTAAAATCCTGATAATAATTCAAACTAAAGATGGGTAAGATCTCTCTACACATAAAACACTTTGAGAGGAATTAATGATCTACATGAATGGAGAGAGATATCATGTTCACGAATGGGAACAATCAATATTGTAAAAATGTCAACATTCCCTAAAGTGATTTACAAATCTAATGTAATCGCAGTAAAAATCCCAAGAAAATTTTTGTAAATTCTATAGTTTTGTGATGCTGTAATTTTAAAAAATGTTCATTGATTTTTAGATTTTAATTATTTATTATTTTTAGAGAGAGG